>MU728499.1:0-38390 GCA_026770625.1 Nicotiana glauca
TTACAAGCATTGTCATGGCACATTCTCAGAAATAATATTAACTCCCAAACATATATAACAAGGATGACATATAATAATCTTGCATGAGATAACTATCTATTGACTTTACCTTTTAATAACTTCCACTGTACAATTTACACTCCCCTGGATATTGCAATTCATGATAACAACAATAACCCACAATTCCATAACTTGGCATCATACCATCGATGATGTCATTTCATAGTAACCAAACAATCATGTGTTCATAATAGTCCTTACCAGCCATTAATGTAATCACAAAGGTGTTCATCAACAAGAATATAATTTCATTTCAATCAANTAAGGTATATGTGGAACGGTTACGAGGAATATCATACACCTATTGCAACCTAATATGTAATACACTTATGTTACCTTTATTATCAACTCACATAACATTTTCAGGGGGACACTCACACTAAACCCTTGATGACCCTTAATAGTTGCTCTAAGATGTGATATCATAAACTTACCATAAAATTATCTATCCAATATATATGTGTGTGTATATATATATATATATATATATATATATATATATAATCACAATATGAAGCTTTATCTTTGACTTGTCTGAACTTACCATACCCAATGGATCTAATACAATATGAAACAACAGAGCTCAAGATCCGGCGGGAGTTATTCAGGAATCCATTAATGCGCTGAGTAGAGTACTTTATGAGGTCATATACTAAGAGACACAAGAGGTTACTACTAACAATACTGACATGGTTAATCATTGTGATTACCTCAATTATTACACAAATGAGGCATAAGAGTAAGTAGTACATGGGAAATAGGAATCATTAAGGAGGAATACTCAAGTACATGAACCACTCATTTTCTAGAGTGTAGGGAAAATCCGTCTATCCAGAATAAGAATACTCTGGCACCTTGAATGTGATATGGGATTCAAAATACACGAAGTTGAATTACACTCTTAACATTACTTGACGCACAGAATCTATGCCACAAGCCTATAAGGATGAAAAGAATTGAACGCTTATGAGATTACCATATTCTATACAGCTTAACACTTCTTGGTAATTGATCATATATGAGGGAACTAAAAATTACGAGCATTTGTCATTTAAATCAACATGTTCATGATATGTACAAAAAATCCGAAGTCATCTAATCTCAACCTTTCACGAGTGAAACTCAATAGCTAGGAAATCTTGATATTGGGACAAAATCATGAATTGGTTAGATGGTTCTAATAGTTAACACGACGCTCCGGAGGTAAGGAATATAACACTCCTATACAGCCAAAAAGGTGAGTTGCCAAGGGTAGTATAACTCCCCACACATGACAATGACATAGTCAATGATTTCAGAAGTTGAGGGTGTAAAGAAAACCAAACTCAATGAGACAGTGCACAATAACCACTGAAGGTTTGCAGATGTTCATGATGGGATCTCAAAAGGAGGTGTCATAGTGACACATAGAGGGGCACGTTCTCTCATGGTTATCGTACAAGTGTTGGGTACTAGCACAACGAATTCACTAAATAAGGAATACAATTAACATATTGTGGAGACATAAAGAGAAAATAATCATTCGTTATGAGTTGGACATGCTTATGCTATACTAACTTCCAAACTGCAATACAATTCTACATCACGGGCAACCACAATACTAGAAACCAAGTGAGCTACTTACTACGGGATATCTCAAGTGGAAACGAAAATTATGGCGACACAAGATCTTCCTATGATGGGGATGTGAGGATCTCAATTTTCAGAAAAACTTTATGCACACAGTGACCATTTCAATTGATATGTACGAGTAGGATAAGTGTTGACGCATGCTCTCATGTTACTTGATAGTAAGAAGGCTTTCATGATGATACTTGCAAGAGAGTGGATTGGTTGATCAAGCCATATAAGCCATACACAACTGAGTAAAAGAGTGACTCGAGAAGGATTACAAATCTTGGATACTTTGCATGGAACTTGACACCACATGTACAAACTTTATGATGGTGCATGTATAGGCACAAGTGAGTAGATGTTGTTCATTTAAATAAAACATTTCTGTAAGGATTTCATTGGGAATAGTACCTTGATGAAAATTTAGGAAAAACAAGTGGGAAGTATCAATAGTGTTATAACTCAATTCAGGAACATACTTATAGAGCTCAATTCCATAGGAGGTTGTAAACAATAGAACTGTGATCGGGAGACTTTGTAGATAATACGTCTCATTCAAAGAGCATGTGCATGAACCGTTTTGTAATTTAGATTCTTTTTAAGAACATATCTATGCAAGGACAAGGAAGTCATAAGGGTTTAACAAAAGGTTTAAACAATCACCACATTACCAAATAAAATGGATCACATAGCTTTCACATAATTTCCATACCTCTAGGCTGCATTTCATAGCCCTTCCATAGGGTTCACATATCAAATTATACACACATGCGCTTCATACAATAATAAGGAAATCACAAGTACGAATCAAACACTTTGAATGATCACCATATTATCAAATAAAAGAATCATGCCATTTTTACGTATATTAGTCCATCGGCTCTTGGGGCCACAATTATCACATCAGACTTGGCACTAGGCCACATTTCATAACACAGTCTCTTCTTCCCCGCATTTCACATCATTTCCGCATATTTCACATCAACATCATAATCTGTTTCATATTCCCTCATGTCACAAGTATCACCAGGTACAATTTCATTTCGAGTTCTTGACACATTGTCTATACTCTATTTCTCAAAAACATTTGACTTATTTCAACATCTCTATACACAGAGGATTTCACACAGTTTTATTTAATATATGCTGCTCCAATTTCAATTTAAGGCCTTCGCATTTCAATACATGATTCATATTCCTTGCACCCATTTTAAGTTGTCAATAATAGCACATTGATCATATTGGAATGCATCTTTCACAAACATCTGGTCACAACACCAATTCATGTAGAGTATCAATCACAGCTAGAATCCAACATTTAGTCTTACCACATTTACACAGTCACTCACTTCACTTCCAAACATCTTTATACATTACCAACAACTAGACACAATCAATCAAATACCTTTGGTACACGTAAGAACATTTTGGAGGAATCAACCATAACAAGTTTTCTCACACAATTTGGCATCAAAATCTCAATTTAAACTTAACTTGAAGTCTAGGCATTTTAGCACATAGTTCACATTCTTCACATATCCTCATTTACCAAGAATAACATATTAAACACATGAAGAAGTACCTCCCACATATATTTTCACAACAATAATTCGCTTAACATAACAAAACGAGTACTGCATCAATTATATTTTGAACTTACAACATTTACGCGGGCACCATGGAAGCTTAATTTCTAAAAGACGGGGTTTTTGCCGTACATACTGATGATATACAACATGATCTGGTGGTGCAGTGACATTATTAGGAACAAAGGTACTCCCCTTAAGAACAAGTTCTACCAATCTTCTAGTGGCTCAACACATTCTTCTAGCAAGTCCTTAGGTAATCTACTCGGACTCAATGGTGGGATCAATCCCTCCTTACAAGCTTCAAATTCGCGGATTATGGTATCAAAATTACCAATCTTGAGAATAAGACTTAGAGAGGAAATCAGCTCCCTATCTTGAGCTATATCGCACGATCTGGAGTATCAAAGAAGGGTGAAATTCCTAAATGTCCAAATAGCCTCCAACTTATAGATGTGGTCGACAACACACCGATAAGAAGGACTCTACTAGACACGGCTCCGAGACATCCTAGGACACTTTAAAACCTTAGGCTCTGATACCAATTTTGTCACGCCCCAAATTCGAGGGACATGACCGGCGCTCGACCGGGTAGCCCCAGTCAAGCGGACCTGGGTGCCTTTCCTATCCCACGTGTTACCCCTACATTTTTATTACTTAATAACCAAGTGAAATAGCCATTCATAATTGAAAACACCTTTTATTACAAAACATACACAACATACATGGTTCTCAGCGTGGTTTACATCTTACACCGCCCAATATACAAAATACATATTTACATAAGTTCGCAACCCACATTTACTGTCTACGGAGCCTCTAAGGATACAAAAGGGTGATACAATACTTGCCGGTAACAAGGCTCCGGCTATACCTTACACCAAAAACCAAAACAAGACTCCGAAATTAAAAGCGGCATGAGCCACGCAAGGCCCCGAGAGGAAAGGGGCTCACCAATGCATCTGACGGAAAATGAAGGGGAGCTACGATCGGTGGACTGGAGTACCTGCTATGGATTCACCTACAATCATGACACGAATGTAGCGCCCCCGGCAAAAGGGACGTCAGTACATTTGAATTGTACTGGTATGTATGAACAAACTTTACCCTAAGTAAACTCAAACCATACACAAGTAACGATCAGTAATAGAATCAACAATCAAATACATATGAAAGGTACAATCAAGCCAAACAAGTTTACAATCTCTCCTTTTTCCCCTTCAACATTTTCACATCAATGATTTCACAATCTTTTTCATAATTTCATTTCAATAGTGATTTCGATCACTTTTCCACCCTTATTACCTCGGCCACCCTTATTACCTCGGCCACCCTTATCACCACAACCCACACCTTATTACTTCGTGTTGCGGCGCGCAACCCGTTCCCACCGTACAAGTCACAATTCACAAACAACACAACAACAACAATTCACATAGAACAACAACAATAATTCTCAAAGAGCAACCACAACAATTCACAAGAATTTCTGTAGTTATCAATACCATTTCCATCATTTTCAACAACTCATATGCAATTTAAGTCACCACAATAATTACCCACAACAAGCCAAATATGTTATTACCACAGTTGTTCCAATTGCATCATTTATGATTTTCCTTCCATCATTTGTTTCTCAACTCTTACCACATAACACTTTCACAATCACGCATTTAGTTCATTGTCAATTACTTGCACCATTAAACAACAAACACTCAATAAAACCAATCAAACACCCAACAAACCAACCACAAGAATTTCACAAACAATCCACGTAGATATCACACACCAAATATTCGTACACCAAACAAGGTGATTTTACAAAGGTCAAAGTTAGCCATACATACCTCAAAGAGCTTTTCCTTAAGTTACTACAATGTTCCGGAAATTCTAGCAACTTCAATCTATTTTGAGACATAGCAAAATTGAGCAAAAATTAGAAAGATATTCATAACTCTAGCTCATTTGAGCATTTTATCAAATACTAGATGAGCATCTTGATTTCAAATCCCCTTTTCAAGATTTCCTTCATTCCCTAACCCAATCTTACTTATTTAAGTTAAACAATCTTCCCATAAACCTAAGTTGTACATGCATGTATACACAATACTAATACACCCAAGAATCATACCTCAATAACCCATCTTATACTCCAAACTCGAAATTAAAACCTAGGGTATAGAATCTTACCTCTTAGATGAAGATCTTGTGATTGGGTTCTTTGATTCTTGAAGATTGATGCAAGGTTTGGATGATTTAAATGTTGGGTTCCTCCTTCTCTCTCTAAAATACTCTCACCTCTCTCTAAAATCAGTAGGAAATGACCCCAAATGAAGCCCCAAAGGCTATATATCAAAATGGGGTCGGGTTATGAAAATTAGAAAATTAACCCTCCGATGTCAACTATGCGACCGCAGAATGCACCGCAGAATGGGTATGCGAGCTGCAGATTCGTCGCAGAACTGGTTGCCTAGAACTGGGCTGTTCTGACTCATTTTGCGAACCATTCTGCGATCGCAGAATGGGTTTTGCGGTCCGCAGAGTTCAATCTGCGATCGCAGATTTCACACAGACTCGCATTTTTCCAGCTTTTGGTAATTTGATCATAGCATTGTGTAGGAACGTCCAAATGACAAATGGTTTGAAGTGTTGGAAACTAGACTCAAAGAGATTTCATTTGATATACTATTCACCACATAAAACCTTATACATATTTATATATACTCGTTCAAAGTATGGACTAGTGCAAGATTATTGGGAATTTTAGCCTATTATGGACTCTTCCAAATTTTCTTAGACTTTGGCCTTTCCTTGGACCCCAAATCACTTACTACAAGACTTGTACATATATTTACCAAGTCTAATTGATGTACACCATGTTAATAGCACATAAAATATAATAGTTAGCCTGTGTGACACTACGAAATCCTAAATTACTTAGCGAAATTTTCCGGGGCCTTACAAAAATCCTGTTGAGTGAATTCAACATTATTTACGTGACTCAGAAAGAAATCAAAGGACAAGCACTGGCAGATCATCTTGCCAAAAATCCCGTGGACCAAGAATACGAGGCACTAAAGACATATTTTCCTAACAAATAGGTATCTTTCATAGGAGAGGATATTGCAGAATCCTGTGACGGTTGGAGAATGTTTTTCGACAGAGCATCAAACTTCAAAGGAGTTGGCATAGGAGCAGTCCTAGTATCAGAAATCAGCCAACATTATCCAGTATCGGCCAAGCTCATGTTCCCGTGTACCAACAATATGGCTAAGTACGAAGTCTGCATCTTAGGGCTCAAGCTGGCCATTGACATGAACATTCAAGAGTTGTTAGTGATCGGAGATTCAGAACTCCTTATACATCAGGTCCGGGAAGAATGTGCAACTAAGAATTCCAAGATAATCTCGTATTTGCATCACCTACAGGAATTGAGAAAGATATTCACAAAGATAGAATTCCGGCATGTTCCAAGAGTTCAGAATGAGTTTGCCGACGCATTGGCAAACCTATCATCTATGATTCAACATCCAGATAAGAATTTCATAGATCCTATTTCGGTAAAAATTCATGACAAACCAGCTTATTGTGCTCATGTTGAAGAAGAGGCAAATGGAAAACCTTGGTTTCACGATATTAATGAATACTTGCCAAAAGGAGAATACCCAGAGCATGCAAATCCCACTCAGAAGAGCACCCTTCGGAGATTATCTAACAATTTCTTTCATAGCGGAGGAATCCTGTATAGGAGGACTCCTGATCTGGGATTACTAAGGTGTGTCAATGCAAAGGAAGCATCTAAACTGTTAGAAGAAATCTATGCTAGGACCTGCGATCCACATATGAACGGTTTTGTCTAAGCCAAGAAGATACTCCGGACATTTTATTTTTTGATGACTATGGAAACGGACTGTATCCAGTATTTCTGAAAGTGCCATCGCTGTCAAATACATGCAGACATGATAAAGGTGCCTCCAAACAAGCTTAATGCAACAAGCTCGCCATGGCCGTTCCCCGCTTGGGGAATGGATGTCATCGGACATATCGACACTACCGTATCAAACGGGCACAGGTTCATTCTAGTGGTAATTGATTATTTCACCAAATGGATTGAAGCAGCCTCTTACATGGCACTGACTAAGAAAGTCATGGCAAACTTTGTCCGCGACCGCATTTTTTGCCGGTTCGGAATTCCGAAGTCAATCATCACTGACAATGGTTCTAATCTCAACAGTGACTTGATTAAGGCCATGTGTGAAACTTTCAGCATCAAACACAAGAATTCTACATCTTACATATCTCAGATGAATGAGGCTGTAGAAGCCGCCAATAAGAATATCAAGAAGATAATAAGGAAAATGATAGAAAAGCATAAGCAGTGGCACAAGAAGCTATTATTTTTTTTATTGGGGGTACCGCACCACGGTTTGCACATCAACCGGGGCAACTCCCTATATATTGGTTTATGGTACAGAGGCATTCATTCCCAATGAGGTAGAAATTCCCTCGTTGAGAAACATACAGGAAGCAGAACTCGACAACGCAGAATGGGTAAAGAGTCGCTACAAGCAGTTAGCCCTCATTGATGGAAAAAGAATGAACACAATTTGTCATGGTCAACTTTATCATAACAGAATGTCTAGACCCGTCAATAAAAGAGTCAAGCCAAGACAATTCACACCACGACAGCTGGTATTGAAGAAAATCTTTTTACATCAAGATAAAGCCAAAGGGAAATTCTCTCCCAACTGGCAGGGTCCGTATATGGTTCACCGGGTTCTAACAGGAGGAGCCCTCATACATGTAGAAATGGATGGAGAAGTTTGGCCGAAGGCGATCAATTCAGATGTAGTAAAGCGATTCTATGTGTAACATTTATGATTTCCTTATATGATGTGATTTGAACTACGCTTGACCTAATTCCCGTTTAAGAGAGGATACGTAGGTAGCCCTATGGGTTTGGTCACAATTCGATAAAATTTTTAGTTTCCCCGATATTGGAAACTGGGGCAGAATTTTGAGGGTCACCGCAAACAGCCGTCAGAAGTAGCAACCCAGTAAACTGGGTTTGAGGAGGACCCTTAAAATTCCAGAGCGAAAGATGTTGTAATGTCTTTAACCGCGCCGTGATCGCTGGTTCATCTAAAGAAAAACTGTCTTCAATTATGTATTTATGCTATATTGATACTAAATCATGCATATATGTCATGCCCCAAATTCGTGGGACATGACCGGCGCTCGGCCGGTATCCTCAGTCAAGCGGACCTGGGTGCCTTTCATATCCCACGCGTACCCCGTATTTTAATTATCCATTAATCAAAGGAAATAGTCATGTATAATTAAAACACCATTTTTAAAATACATACATAGTCACTTAATGAGGTTTACAACTTTCATCACCCAATATTCAAAATACATATTTACATAAGTTCGCAACCCACATTTACTGTCTACGGAGCCTCTAAACATGAAAAAGGGATGATATAGTACTTGCTGGTAACAAGGCTCCGGCTATACCTTATGCAAATAACAAAAATAGATCCAAAACAGAAGCGGCATGAGCCACGCAGGGCCCCAAAAGGAAAGGGGCTCACCAAGTCAGCAGACGGGAAGGGATGAAGAGCTACGGCCGGTGGACAGGAGTACCTGCTATGGGTCTACCTACAATCATAACATGAATGTAGCACCCCCGGCAAAAGGGACGTCAGTACATTTGAATTGTACTGGTATGTATAAAAAACTTTACCCCGAGTAACCTCAAACCATACACAAGTAATAGACAATAGAGGAAACAACAATTGAATACACTCAAGGAAAACAATAAAGGCAAACAAGTTAACAATCTCTCCTTTTCCCAATCATCATTTCCACATTATTAATTTCACAATTTTCTCATATTTCGTTTCAATAGTGATATCGATCACTTTCCACCCTTATTACCTCGGCCACCCTTATCACCATAACCCACACCTTATTACTTCGTGTTGTGGCACGCAACCCGATCCCACCGAGCAATCACAATTCACAAACAATAGCACAACAATAACAATCTATAAGGATAACAAAAACAAGTTTCAAGAACAACAACATCAAATCCCAATAACAACAGCAACACATCTCAAGGAACGTCAGCACAACTCACAAAGGGTTTATATGACTATCAATGCCATTTCCATCTCATTTTTTTCAACAGCCCGTTGTACCATAATCACAACAATAATTTCCTCGACTAGCCACCAAGGATGTTACGACAGTTATTTCAATTGCATAATTTCGATTCCTTTCCAATATTTATTCGACAGTTCTTACCACATAACACATTCGCAATCACAACTTGATTTATTGCCATTTACTTGCAAAATCATATCGGAGGTCCTCACCAACAACGTTTAAGGCACGATATTTACATGATTTCCCAAATGGTTCACACAAGAAAACACATACTACTCACAAGAGGTTAACTTCACAACTAATCCATGAATATATCACATACCAAGTATTTGGACACCAAACAAGGCGATTTTACAAAGGTTAAACTTAGCCATACATACATGGAGCTGAATTACTTTTTAATTTTTACTTCCAATTCACCAAAAATCTGGCACTGTCAATATATTGCACAAATTAATACACATAACTTAGAATTCAAGGTCCAAAATCACTACCCGAACATATTTAGGTTATTAACCCCTTCCTCGCACAAGTTTTTTACTCCCACCTAATTACTCCTACTAGATTTTAGGTTTTAATTGACATGCATGTATGATTTCAACCATTATTTTCAAGGACCAATGCATGAAACTCCCCCTAGTTTAAACCTGAAATTCAATGAAAAGGGTTAGGGATTTTACCTGCTAGAAAAAAGGGGGGATGAAGAAAAGCTAGAAATTTCCCGGCCCGGATAGTTTTGAAGAATCAAATTTTGGAGAAGATGACTTTCTCTCTCAAAACCCTCTCTCCCTCTCTCTTATTTTGTGCAGAAGCTCGTTAACAACTTGATTTATTGCCATTTACTTGCAAAATCATATCGGAGGTCCTCACCAACAACGTTTAAGGCACGATATTTACATGATTTCCCAAATGGTTCACACAAGAAAACACATACTACTCACAAGAGGTTAACTTCACAACTAATCCATGAATATATCACATACCAAGTATTTGGACACCAAACAAGGCGATTTTACAAAGGTTAAACTTAGCCATACATACATGGAGCTGAATTACTTTTTAATTTCTACTTCCAATTCACCAAAAATCTGGCACTGTCAATATAGTGCACAAATTAATACACATAACTTAGAATTCAAGGTCCAAAATCACTACCCGAACATATTTAGGTTATTAACTCCTTCCTTGCACAAGTTTTTTACTCCCACCTAATTACTCCTACTAGATTTTAGGTTTTAATTGACATGCATGTATGATTTCAACCATTATTTTCAAGGACCAATGCATGAAACTCCCCCTAGTTTAAACCTGAAATTCAATGAAAAGGGTTAGGGATTTTACCTGCTAGAAAAAAGGGGGGATGAAGAAAAGCTAGAAATTTCCCGGCCCGGATAGTTTTGAAGAATCAAATTTTGGAGAAGATGACTTTCTCTCTCAAAACCCTCTCTCCCTCTCTCTTATTTTGTGCAGAAGCTCGTTAACAACTTGATTTATTGCCATTTACTTGCAAAATCATATCGGAGGTCCTCACCAACAACGTTTAAGGCACGATATTTACATGATTTCCCAAATGGTTCACACAAGAAAACACATACTACTCACAAGAGGTTAACTTCACAACTAATCCATGAATATATCACATACCAAGTATTTGGACACCAAACAAGGCGATTTTACAAAGGTTAAACTTAGCCATACATACATGGAGCTGAATTACTTTTTAATTTCTACTTCCAATTCACCAAAAATCTGGCACTGTCAATATAGTGCACAAATTAATACACATAACTTAGAATTCAAGGTCCAAAATCACTACCCGAACATATTTAGGTTATTAACTCCTTCCTTGCACAAGTTTTTTACTCCCACCTAATTACTCCTACTAGATTTTAGGTTTTAATTGACATGCATGTATGATTTCAACCATTATTTTCAAGGACCAATGCATGAAACTCCCCCTAGTTTAAACCTGAAATTCAATGAAAAGGGTTAGGGATTTTACCTGCTAGAAAAAAGGGGGGATGAAGAAAAGCTAGAAATTTCCCGGCCCGGATAGTTTTGAAGAATCAAATTTTGGAGAAGATGACTTTCTCTCTCAAAACCCTCTCTCCCTCTCTCTTATTTTGTGCAGAAGCTCGTTAACAACTTGATTTATTGCCATTTACTTGCAAAATCATATCGGAGGTCCTCACCAACAACGTTTAAGGCACGATATTTACATGATTTCCCAAATGGTTCACACAAGAAAACACATACTACTCACAAGAGGTTAACTTCACAATTAATCCATGAATATATCACATACCAAGTATTTGGACACCAAACAAGGCGATTTTACAAAGGTTAAACTTAGCCATACATACATGGAGCTGAATTACTTTTTAATTTCTACTTCCAATTCACCAAAAATCTGGCACTGTCAATATAGTGCACAAATTAATACACATAACTTAGAATTCAAGGTCCAAAATCACTACCCGAACATATTTAGGTTATTAACCCCTTCCTTGCACAAGTTTTTTACTCCCACCTAATTACTCCTACTAGATTTTAGGTTTTAATTGACATGCATGTATGATTTCAACCATTATTTTCAAGGACCAATGCATGAAACTCCCCCTAGTTTAAACCTGAAATTCAATGAAAAGGGTTAGGGATTTTACCTGCTAGAAAAAAGGGGGGATGAAGAAAAGCTAGAAATTTCCCGGCCCGGATAGTTTTGAAGAATCAAATTTTGGAGAAGATGACTTTCTCTCTCAAAACCCTCTCTTCCTCTCTCTGATTTTGTGCAGAAGCTCGTTAAGAATGAGGGGTTGGGTGTTTTATTACAAAGGGGTTGGGTTTTAACATTTAGAAAAATAGAAGCCCGAGAAAGATCTGGGTTAGCATTCTGCGATCGCAGAATTGAAATGCTGTATGTATATTGGACCGCAGAAAGGCACCCAAAACTCTAAAGGGTCTGCTTGGGTCTGCGACAGGAATGCGGTCCGCATTCCTGTTATGCGGTCGCATTTTGCACCGCAGAATTGACCTCCACAAATCTTTGAGGAATTTATGCGACGATTATGCGGTCCGCATATTGATTATACGATCGCATATAGGACCGCATTTTCAACATCAATTTTGGCAATCTTATGCTTCACTCTGCTGCAGAAATGCGGTCCGCATACTGGTCTGCGGCCGCATTCTGGACCGCATAATGGAAATTTTTTGGAAAATTGGTTCTTTTGATTTTTAAGTGCAAAATCAGTAAAAAAGGGTCCGAACCGCGGCGAGCTTGCTCGCCGCAAAGAATTCCATACATTCCTAACATATATTCGGACCTTGGCACTACGAGCTACCAGGTTTTGAGCACAAAATTTTTACGAGGCCTTACATCCTCCCCCACTTAAAATCATTCGTCCTCGAATGAGGGTTTTTGGAAATCAGTTGGTTTGAAAAACATGATATGCAGACTCTCAAAATTTTTGCTAGCTCCCATATTTTTAGAAAAATTTTTGCCAGAGTTTCCTTTGTATTATGGACATATCTACCTATCAGAGAGGCCTCGCTACCTATTTTCAAACACTATTACACAATTCCTATCATCCCTAAAAATGGTGTACAATTCATTACCTCAACAGTTTCACATATTCAATCAACTGACGAACTTTTGCACATAGTTTGACTACTACAATGAGTCCCATATAGTTTAACCACTTCGATTCACTATACACATGTAAATTAATCATTACTAACCTATACCATCATAAGCCAATTATTTATCACAAGAGTTCTTACAAAACTTTTCATTTACCAAGAACGGTTTGCATATGACTCAAATAATCACAACACATACAATTTCAGCACAACTTGAAGAATTACAATAGTAAAGCATTTAGGGGAGAAATGGGGTGTCTTTGCACCAAATGGGATACAATGCCAGTTGCTAGGGACAAGAGTTCGCACGATCACTACTAGACTTGTTCAAACAAATGAGGATATTTTTCTTGCATCTCATCTTCCGCTTCCCAAGTGGCTTCCTCGACTTGTTGATTTCTCCACAACACTTTAATTGAAGCGATTTCCTTGTTTCTCAATTTACGGACTTGTCTATCAAGAATAGCAACCGTAATTTCTTCATGTGATAACTCTTCAGTAACCTGAATGTCTTCTAGTGGCGCGATGGTGGATGGATCTCCAACCACTTTCCTTAACATAGACACATGGAACACCGGGTGCACTAGGGACATTTCAGGGGGCAACTCCAGCTTATAAGCAACTTTCCCTATCCGCTGAGCGATCCAATACGGTCTGACATACCTAGGACTCAACTTCCCTTTCTTCCCAAATTGGATGACTCCCTTCATAGGAGACACCCTCATGAATACCCAATCATCAACTCGGAATTCCAATTCTTTGCAATGAACATCCGCATAGGATTTCTGGCGACTCTAAGCAGTTTTCATCCTTTCCTGAATGACTTTAACTTTCTCCATAGCCAGGTGCACGAGATCCGGTCCTGTCAATTCTGCTTCACCCACTTCAAACCACCCAATCGGAGACCTGCACCTTCTTCCGTACAATGCCTCAACTGGGGCCATCTGAATGCTAGCGTGAAAGCTGTTATTGTAAGCAAATTCTATAAGGGGCAAGTGATCATCCCAATTACTTTTGAAGTCCAAGACACAAGCCCGCAACATCTTCAAGTGTCTGAATAGCCCGCTCTACTTGACCATCGGTCAGCGGATGGAAAGTCATGTTGAGATTCACCTGGGTACCCAAACCTTACTGAAATTTCTTCCAAAAATTAGCTGTGAACTGAGCCCCCCGATTCGAAATAATAGAGAGCGGAGTACCATGAAGCCTCACTATTTCCTTGATGTACAACCAAGCATACTGTCCTGCGGTATCGGTGGACTTGACTGGCAAGAAGTGAGCTGATTTGGTGAGTCGATCCACTATCACCCAAATTGAGTCAAACTTTCGCTGAGTGCATGGTAATCCTACCATGAAATCCATGTTGATCATCTCCCACTTCCATATTGGTATTTTCATAAGCTGGGTTAACCCACCGGGACGCTGATGATCAGCTTTTACTTGCTGACAATTTGGACATTTAGATACAAAGTCAGCCACACTCCTCTTCATACCATTCAACCAATAAATTTCCTTGAGACCGTGATACATTTTCGTAGAACCCGGGTGCACCGAATACCTAGAATGATGAGCCTCCGCCATTACTCTCTCCCGAAGGTTATCCACATCTGGAACACATAGCCTTCCTTGACATCGTAGCACATCATCATTACCATCGAGTGAAAATGCTAAAGTTTTGTTATTCAGAACTGCCTCTTTCATCTGTGCCAATGGTGGATCGATGAACTATTTTTCCTTGACTTTCGCTACAAGCAATGATTCTGCCCTATTACGCACCATAATTTCCTTCTCATTTGGGGTCGAAATGCAAATCCCAAGACTGGCCAACAGATAGACCTCCCGAGCTAGGAGCCTCTGATCCGCCCCCAAGTGAGCCAAACTACCCATGGATTTTCGACTGAGGGCGTCGGCCATAACATTCGCCTTTCCCAGATAGTATAAGATGTTCATAACATAATCTTTAAGCAATTCTAACCACCGTCAGTGCCTCAAATTTAACTCCTTCTCTTTGAACAAATATTGGAGACTCTTGTGGTCTGAGAACACATATACATGGACCCCATAAAGGTAATGCCGCCACATTTTCAAGGCAAATACAACTGCTGTAAGCTCCACATCATGCGTCGGGTAATTCTTCTCGTGATTCTTGAGTTTCCTTGAAGCATACGCTATAACCTTCCCACGCTGCATCAATACACCCCCAAACCAACCCTAGAAGCATCATAATAGACCACAAATTCTTCCATGCCTTCCGGCAAGGCCAATATCGGTGCCGAGGTCAACCTTGACTTCAATTCCTGAAAACTTCTCTCACAAGCATCGGACCATTGGAACTTAACTACTTTATATGTCAATTTAGTTAATGGGGAGGCAAGGGTAGAGAATCCCTGCACAAACCTCCGGTAGTACCCGGCTAAACCCAAGAAGCTACGAACCTCCGTCGGGGTCGTGGGTCTAGGCTAATCCTTCACTACTGCAATCTTTTGGGGGTCCACCTGAATCCCCTCACTGGAAACAACATGAACCAAAAAAGTGACGGACTCCAAACAAAATTCACATTTTGAGAATTTAGCGTACAACTGGTGCTAATGAAGAGTATGCAAAACTACCCTGAGGTGATAGGCATGATCCTCCCGGCTTTGCGAATAAACAAGGATGTCTTCAATGAAAACAATCACGAAGGAGTCGAGAAATGTCTTGAAGACCCGATTCATAAGATCCATAAAAGCTGCCGGGCCATTGGTTAGCCCAAAAGACATGACCAAGAATTCAAATTGACCATAGAGAGTTCTGAAAGCGGTCTTGAGAATATCCCGCTCCCTAATCTTCAATTGGTGATATCCTGACCGTAGATTAATTTTGGAGAAGAATCTTGCACCTTGCAATTGGTCGAACAAATCATTTATCCGAGGCAAAGGATACCTATTTTTGATGGTGACTTTGTTGAGCTGCCGATAATCAATACACATCCGAAGCGACCCATCCTTCTTCTTGACAAAAAACACCGGAGCGCCCCATGGTGACACACTCGGCCGTATGAACCCCTTTTCTAACAAGTCTTTGAGCTGCTCCTTTAACTCCCTTAACTCTGCTGGAGCCATTCTGTATGGTGGAATAGATATTGGTTGCGTATCAAGAAATACATCAATCCCAAAATCAATCTCCCTATCTGGCGGAATCCCTGGAAGCTCGTCCAGAAATACTCGAAGGAACTCATTCACGACCGACACGGACTCGGGGGTGGACACTTCTGAAGTGGTGTCCGCCACCCGGACCAAATGATAGATACACCCCTTCTTAATCATCTTTGAAGCTTTAAGGTAGGAAATAAAACTACCCTTAGGCACCACACCATTTCCCTTCCACTTAGTAACTGGCTCATTAGGAAGCTCGAGCCTAAGGATTCTTGTTCGGCAGTCAAATTTGGAAAAACATGCATAAAGCCAGTCCATTCCCATAATAACATCAAAATCTACCATTCCAAGCTCGACAAGATCGGCCGTAGTAATACGACCACACACCGCGACAGCACAATTCCTATAAACTCGCACGACAATGATAGTATCACCAACCGGAGTCGATCTAGAGAATGGCTCATGAAGCTGTTCGGGTTCTATCCCAAAGCTTGAAGCTATGAATAAGGTGACATAAGACAAAGAGGATCCCAGATCAACAAGTGCATAACAATCAATGGCTTGAACAGACAAGATACTTGTAACCAGATCTGGAGAAGCGTCTGCACTCTGGCGACCACTCAAAGCATAGAACCGGCTGTGTCCACCTATACCACGAGCTCCTCCCCTAACTGTACCATGTTTCACCGGGGTTGGAGGACGTACAAATGATGTAGCTACAGAAGAATTGGATGACTGAGTAGATCCCCTACCCATACCCTGACTGGACACATGACAGTCTCGCTAAATGTGACCTCTCACCCCACATCTGAAACACACCGGGATATCAAAGTAGCAAGTCTCTGTATGAAATCTCCCACACTTGGGGCATAAAGCCCTCCCCTACTGCTGTGATCTCCCTCCCGAACGGACGGACTAATGGGGCCTCCTACTGTCTGAACCCGGTGTCATACGGATGCTCTGCTCGTAACTGTGCAGAGATGGTGGTGCGCTCGCTGAGCACTGAGCATATGACTGGGACGGTCCTGACGACCCTCTCCCCTGAGCTGATCTCCCTGGGTGGCCTGCTGATCGGGCCCTGCTGCTATTCTCCCTTTCCGCCTAAATCTTCAATTTCCTAGCCTCTGTGGCCTGAGCGAATCCCACAATCTTTCAATAGTTCATGTCCGAGTGTAAGGCCGCTGTAGCACCCTCATTCACCACCAGGGGACTAAGTCCCTGAATGAATCATCGAACTTTAGCTGCCATGGTCGGCACTAACTGAGCAGCATACTTAGACAATCTTATGAACTCCATGTGATACTCCCAAACACTAATACTGCCCTGCTTGAGGGTCTCAAAATCAGTGGCACGGGCTGCTATTGTCTCAGCAGGCAAGAACTGGTCCATGAACGCATCTACAAACTCATCCCATCTGGCCGGGGGTCCTCCCTCCCCACGGGAGTCCTCCCACATCTCGAACCATGAATACGCTGCTCGCCTCAACCTGTACGATGTCAACTCAACTCCCTCTATCTCTGAAGCTTTCATCACTCTGAGGGTCTTATACATTTCATCCAGGAATTCCTGCAGATTGGCCTCTGGGTCTGTGCCTGAGAACTCTGGAAGGGCTAGCCGCAAAAACTGGTTAACTCTGGAACCGGCTGAATCTCACTGTCCGCTAGAGGATGCAGGGGCACCCTGGGATCTCTAGGCCTGAGCGGCCACTAACTGGGTCAACATACGGATGGCACCTCAAAGGTCCACATCAGATGCCTCAGGACCAGGAGTTGGGATGGTGCCAGAATCAGGAATATCGGTGGGAGGGATTGTGGCACCCTCCGCCGCTGTAGGAACAGGAACATACTGGTCTAGGACAGACGGTCCAGGTAGGTTCAAGGCCGGGGAGTCACTCTCATCCACGGCATCAAGTACATGATTCATAGCCTCACTCGTGGTGGTATTGGCCCCAATGCCGAGTCTAGCTCTCTTTTTAGGTGCCATTACTGAAAAAGTTCAGAACAAAACATGAGTTAGATATAGATACTTTCACATTTCACTTCACCAAACGATACGGAATAATAAAGAAGTGGGAAAATTTCCTAAATGTCCATGCAGCCCCCCACTTATAGATATGGTCGACTTCACACCGATAAGTAGGGCTCTACCAGACACAACTCCGAGACATCCTAGGACTCCTTTAAACCTTAGGCTCTGATACCAATTTTGTCATGCCCCAAATTTGTGGGACATGACTGGCGCTCGATCGGGTATCCCCAGTCAAGCGGACCTGGGTGCCTTTCCTATCCCATGCGTACCCCGTATTTTCATTATCTATTAATTAAAGGAAATAGTCACTTATAATTAAAACACCATTTTTACAAAACATACATAGTCACTTAATGTGGTTTATAACTTTCATCGCCCAATATACAAAATACATATTTATATAAATTCGCAACCCACATTTACTATCTACGGAGTCTCTAAACATGAAGAAAGGAAGATATAGTACTTGCCGGTAACAAGGATCTGGCTATACCTTATGCAAATAACAAAACAAGATCCAAAACAGAAGCGGAATGAGCCACGCAGGGCCCCAAAAGGAAAGGGGCTCACCAATTCAGCAGATGGGAAGGGATGAAGAGCTACGGCTGGTGGACTGGAGTACCTGCTATGGGTCCACCTACAATCATAACACGAATGTAGCGCCCCCGGTAAAAGGGACGTCAGTACATTTGAATTGTACTGGTATGTATAACAAACTTTACCCTGAGTAACCTCAAACCATACACAAGTAACAGACAATAGAGGAAACAATAATTGAATACACTCAAGGAAAACAATCAAGTCAAACAAGTTAACAATCTCTCATTTTCCCCATCATCATTTCCACATTAATTTCACAATTTTCTCATATTTCGTTTCAATAGTGATATCGATTACTTTCCACCCTTATTACCTCGGCCACCCTTATTACCTCGGCCACCCTTATCACCACAACCCACACCTTATTACTTCGTGTTGCGGCGCACAAACCCGATCCCACCGAGCAATCACAATTCACAAACAGTACCACAAGAATAACAATCTATAAGGATAACAACAAAAAGTTTCAAGAACAACAACATCAAATCCCAATAACAACAGCAACACATCTCAAGGAACATCGGCACAACTCACAAAGGGTTTATATGACTATCAATGCCATTTCCATCTCTTTTTTTTTCAACAGCTCATTGTACCATTTAAATCACAACATTAATTTCCTCGACAATCCACCAAGGATGTTACCACAGTTATTTCAATTGCACAATTTCGATTCCTTTCCAACATTTATTCCACAGTTCTTACCACATAACACATTCGCAATCACAACTTGGTTTATTGCCATTTACTTGCAAAATCATATCGGACGTCCTCACTAACAACGTTTAAGGCACAATATTTACATGATTTCACAAATGATTAACACAAGAAAATACAAACTACTCACAAGAGTTTAACTTCACAACTAATCCATGAAGATATCACATGCCAAGTATTTGGACACCAAACAAGGCAATTTTACAATGGTTAAAGTTAACCATACATACCTGGAGCTGAATTCCTTTTTAATTTCTACTTCTAATTCACCAAAAATCTAGCACTTTCAATATAGTGCACAAATTAATACACATAACTTAGAATTCAAGGTCTAAAATCACTACCCAAACATATTTAGGTTATTAACCCCTTCCTTGCACAAGTTTTTACTCCCACCTAATTACTCCTACTAGATTTTAGGTTTTAATAGACATGCATGTATGATTTCAACCATTATTTTCAAGGACCAATGCATGAGACTCCCCCCTAGTTTAAACCAGAAATTCAATGAAAAGGGTTAGGGATTTTACCTACAAGAAAAAGGGGGGATGAAGAAAAGCTTGAAATTTCCCTTCCCGGATAGTTTTGAAGAATCAAATTTTGGATAAGATGACTTTCTCTCTCAAGACCCTCTCTTCCTCTCTCTTATTGTGTGCAGAAGCTCGTTAAAGAATGAGGGGTTAGGTGTTTTATTACAAAGGGGTCGGATTTTAAAATTTAGAAAAATAGAAGCCCGAGCAAGATCTGCGGTAGCATTCTACGATCGAAGAATTTAAATACGGTCCGCAGAAATGCACCCAAAACTCTGAAGGGTCTACGACAGGAATGCGGTCCGCATTCCTGTTATGCGGTCTCATTTTGAATCGCAGAATTGACCTCCATAAATCCTTAAGGAATTTATGCGATGATTATGCGGTCCGCATATTGATTATGCGATCGCATATAGGACCGCATTGTCAACATCAATTTTAGCAATCTTCTGCTTCACTCTGCGGCAGAAATGCGGTCCGCATAGCTGGTCTGCGACCGCATTCTGGACCGCATAATGGAAGTTTTCTGGAAACTGATTTTTTTGATTTTTAAGTGCAAAATCAGTAAAAAGGGTCCGAACTGCGGTGAGCAATTCCACACATTCCTAACACATATTCGGACCTTGGTACTACGAGCTACTAGGTTTTGAGCACAAAATTTTTATGGGGCCTTACAATGTATATTATTGAAATTACTTTGTTTAGCAACGCTACCCCCAATGATATACAACATCACCGAAAAATAGAGCTGAGCAGGATAAGCGAAGTCGACGAGGATACGAACTTACCTTTCCCCTCTACAAACCTCACAATTTTTCTTTGGATGCAGGCACTCAAGTTGCAAAATCATTAGGTAAACCTACACAATCACGCTTGTCAGAAACACAACTCTCAGAAGAATCTCCTATCTACAATTACTATCCGCACACGATATCTCCAACAACCACAATATCGTAATCAGCTATCAGCTAAGAGATTATACTACTATTCGTCTTTTACTTTTCTGCATTGCATAAGGCTACCTTTCTGCCTTTCGATACTAAGCACTGTCTCCATCTACAATCTCCTGCATTGCATAAGGCTACCTTTTTGCCTTCCGAGACTAAGCACTGTCTCCATCTGCATTCTTCTGCATTGCATAAGGCTACCTTTCTGCCTTTCGAGACTAAGCATTGTCTCCATATGCATCCTCCTGCATTGCATAAGTCTACCTTTCAGCCTTCTGAGACTAAGCACTGTCTTCATCTGCATTTTCTTGCATTGCATAAAGCTACCATTCTGCCTTTCGAGGTTAAGCCCTACCTCCATCAGCATTTTCTACATTGCATAAGGATACCTTTCTGCCTTCCGAGGTTAAGCTCTACCTCCATCTTCATGGCAAAAATAATGCCACCTTTATTTAAATCCTGCATCGGCTTAAATAACGCCACCTTTTTATAAATCTTGCATCGGCTGAAATATCGCCACCTTTATTTAATTTCTGCATAGGCTGATAGTCGCCTCTATTTAAATCTTGCATTGGCTGAAAGATCCACACTTTCTACATTTCATGGGCTGAAAGATCGCCAAATTGTCCAAAGGCATCATTGTTCCGAGGTACCATTTCATAGCCCGAGAACGCCATGCCAAGGCTCGAGGACCCCCATTTTATCTTTTGCATAGCATTATTCAAAGGCATCATAGCTTAGAGGTATCATTATCATAGCCTGAGAACGTCATTTCAGAGCCTGCAAATCCTTTATGATACGCTTTATGGCCCAGGACGTCATGGTCTGAGGACGTTATCGTAACCGTCTAAAGGCAGCATTCATGGTCCAACGAGAATTTGCATCACGTTTAAATTTTTGCCCAATATCTGTTCGAATTGCTCATTTGCAGGTAAACCAGCTAGCAACAGCCGTCTCAGCAGGATCGATCCCGCTCCGGTTGCCGTAGCCTACTAGATTTTGACCATCCATCGCGCCCATTCTTGGAAAAATCTCCATCGGCATATTCCGTGGACGGGTCCCGAACTACATCTAGCCTGATTCCTGTAATACAAGGGATATGTAGGCAGCTCAGGAACCAGAGCTCGGTCAAATTTCTTCAAATCGTTTCATTCTGTCAAATTGGCCATCATGTCTTTACCCGATAACTCTTTCATCTTTTACGTCTACAGAGAGGCAGCTGTTGACACCCAAATTTTCCCTGTATATTTTTTAGATATGCAAAATAATTTCAAAATAGCATATGTATGCATATAAAAGTATGCCCAAGTGCTTTAGTATTTTTCCTAATTTTTAAAGGATTTTTAAATCAATTTATTGTCCATTTTAGCAGTACAAAAACCAATAATTATTCCCACAATTGCCATTTTTGGTGAACAACTTATTTTATTCATATATTTATACCAAAATATAGCTAGGGTAATTTTTATACATTATTTCAAATTTATTTGGTATTTTAAAATCTAAATTTTATATAATTACGATTTTAGCCTATGTTAAGAATTAACAGCATTTTATAATTATAAAATTTATTCCAATAATTTTAATTTATTGATTATATATTATTAATTAATATAGTGCCTTCAATTTGTTTCAAAAATCATTTTCACCATTTTTATAAATTCAAAGGGGAAAAATGGCCATTTAATTGATAGCCTTATTTGCATTTCAATAATAGCCAAATTGATCCCTCCAATCAATCCAATTTCAAATCCCAAACGGACCGGCCAAATTTCAACCTAACCCGACCCCTGACCCATTTATCCAACCCGCCCAGCTATTTCTTTTAATCTAGGTCGTTGATCATTTTGATCAACGACCACGATCGTTCCTTACCTTTTTTAATCCGCCCACACCTCTAACCCTTACTCATTTCCTATCTCTCAGCTGCCTTTGAAACCTCTCGTCTCGCAAAATCTCTCAAACTCTCCAAAACCCTAGCCTCCTTCTACCCCTCTTCGACCACCACTCCACCAGAATCCATGGCTTCTCAGGCCATAGATGGTTTGTACTCACTCCTTCCATCAGCAAACCATGGTTGTTCGAAGCTTCGAGACCTGACCTTGATGGTTCTCCTTTAGATCCTTCTCATATCTGTAGATCTATGGCTTCTCCGGCCATTACCCCGGTATATTCAAGCACTATGAGCCTTTTCGACTCAGGATCTGACTTTTCTCAGGACCTTTCTCATTTCTAGGGTTTTCTCTGAAATCCTAAGTTGTCCAAGGTTCTTTACTTTCTTATTTTCCTTAGATCTAGAAAATGTCTGTGTTCTATTGAAGTTTGTAAACGTTTTCCCCAAATTCTTTTTTTTAAATCGTTTAATTTCGATTTAGGGTTTCTGAAAGGATTTTCCAAGGCATATTTCTGATTCTTTTGTTCTTTCTTTATGTGTGTTTGTCTGTGTTATGCTCTTATGAAATCTCCTACTATGCATGTACTGTTCTTCTACATTCTTTTTCTACTATACATGTTACTCTGATACTCACATGTTAATCTGTGTTATATTTTCCTTTCTCCTCTACTATATGTGTTTACCGTGAGTTCTTTGATGTTGTTTGCTTTACTGGACTATGTTTGTGTTCTTACTAATCATGATTCATTTGTTTTTGCCTAAGTTTTTATCACTTTTTCTTTTGAACTTATTTAAGTTCTGAGTTTTTCTCAAAGCAGTTCTCCATGCTCTTAACAGTGTATCATGTCTGTTTATTTCTCATAAGTATTTGGAAAAGACTTCTAAACCTCTATCGAGTGGCTTGCCTTCTCATCTCTATTGTCTGATTCATCTTGAAACCCCGATGTAGGGTTTCCTTTGGCGATTTTGATTTTGTGTTTGAATTAGGATTCCACTTTGGGACCCTAGACTCTTAGACTCATTGTGAGCCTACAGATTGGACTTGTACCCTTTTTGTTTACGATTCTGGACCTCTCTTTGATTAAACTCTCTTCTAAATAACTTTATAGACTTTTCTTGATTCACATATTTGTGTGCTTTATATATATAAGAACTATTCTTTAAAAAATGTTTTACCAATTAATTGATTGATTTTGAAGTCCTTTAATGGGGCTAATTTATTATTACTGATTTCCTGTAAATTAAACCTTTCTTTACCCCTTTTCTGACTTAGTTCATTCGAGTAAAAGCCTGTAAGTTTGATTTCCCTAGCTGTTTGATTGATTCCCTTTCCTTATTTTTCACAAATCGTGTACCATTGGACTTTTGCCTTAAATAACTCTTATGTATTTACCCCTTCTTGTATTACTTTGGAAAAATTTTAATCAAATTCTTTACTTAAATATCTTTTACCCGTTCGAAATCAAATCCCTTAACAGAAGTGAAATTCTATGTGACTGATTGCAAACTATTTTATTACCATTCTTACTTGCTTCTCTGCACTATAAAAGGGACTACCCTTCTGCACTTTTAAGAACACTTCGAGTTCAATACCTCGAAGTTTTTACTTTCAACTTACACACTTACAATACTTCTTTGAGTTCAATACTCTTGCAACACTCTACTTTTCTGAGATCATTTGGAACTGTTTACTTACAAATTGGCATTGCAAGATTACTGTTTTTACCGGTTTTCTCTGAAACTGGTATGTCTAATTTAATTTTTCTGCCTCACCCCTATGCGTTAACTTTATAGTTTCAGCATTCTTGTTTACTTTGCTATTCACGTTCATCCATTTTATTTCCTTGCATCTGTTTCTATTGTGAATCCCTACACCCTATTCCCCTCTATGTGTCTGAGTTAAGGTTTTTGGCCTGGCAGTATCCAAATTATTGCTCAGGTCTGAACTTGATCTTCAATGGATCCTAACTCCTAAGATTTGGCTAATAGGCTGGTCAAGGGTATGCCAGCATTCTTGATTACTGGGCATGACCACTAGACTGCCTTGGCCCTCCCTAATTCCCCTCTATGGACTTACACTTATTCTTAGACTCTATGTTCTGCCCCCTCCTATGATCCTTGCTTTGGGACCTTGAGTTCCATCTAAACTTGGACATTTGAAGACTGGCCCTTCCACACTGCACTATAATCTAATTCTGCAATATATTTGGGGCGTAAGCATTGCCCGGATCCCTTTGAGACTCCTGGGAACTTTGACACATCCCAAATAAGAGAAATGTCTTGGAAAAGTGATCCTGGAAGTTGGTTTATCTCATATTGTTAGATCTTAAGTCTGAATTAGGCTGTTTGGTTGTAGCTTGTATTTCTGATGTAATTTTTTTTGTCTTTCTTGATTCGTTCGGGCCTGTAATAATTTGTAATAACTATGGGGTTCTAGTGAAAAAGGCAGGGTCATTTATGTATGCACATGAGTAGACAGCATGCTCATAGGCATTACTATTTATGAATTCTGCATTTATGCATAACATATAGAACTCCTGCCTATAAGTTTCTGCATATAGAAATCATGTATACATTTCTGCGCTTACGCATTTAGAAATCCTACCTATAAGTTATGTATTACACGTAGAAATCTTGCCTATAAGATTATTCCATTACTGCATTAGAAACCATGCCTATAATTTTTTTGATATTGAAATCATGATTATAGTTTTGTTTCTACATCTCTGCAAATACATCTGTCATTAGGAAAATAATCACAGGTCTAATTATAATCATATTCATTCTAGATACCATGCCTATAGGACTCCTGCACTAACATAATCGTCTCAAAACCAACAACGCTTAGAAATCATGCCTATAGAAGGTAATCAGTTGAATCAGCTTCGTCTATTTCATCTATGAGATTAAAATTAGTAGCAAGGTCATTTAAAATCTACAAAACTTTTGTTTATAAAGCCACCAACATTTCTTTAAAATCAATATGCCTTTTGCATAGTTAGATATCATGCTCATAGGTCTCATCTAGGAAAACCAGTAGGTAATTAACCAACTGTGTTAGTCCTGGATAAACTACAACTAGAGAAGGCCTAATTCGGACTTCTCATCTGAGAAATATGTGATAAAGGAGCCTTTCCTAATGCTTTAAATTTAATTCACACTATAACCAGTATTTGAAGTCATGCTAAATAATTTTCTTCTTTAAGTGAGGGGGCCTATTTGAGCCTTTAATCTGCTATGTGTTTTCCCTAACTGCATTATGTGTTTTGTTTGTCGCCTAGACTTTTATCCGTTTAAACTATAAAAAGCCCCCAACTCCCTCCCCCTTTAGGATTAGTAGTCCCAAATGCCTCCGGGACTGATAGGATTGGGATGGGTAATAGCATGCAATAAGTAGCAATACTACTCCACGTCTTAATACCTTAACGGGCGGGAAGGGTAGATATGGATATGATGACCGGTGAGCTAATACCACGTGCAACCCCTTTTTTTGAGAAGTGATTGCCGGGTATTGCATTGATGTGATCCATATTGATTATAAACCTAGGACCCCTTATCCTTTACTTGTTTTCATTTATTGTTTCAATCCTTTTCATAAAATTTATGCCCTCTTTACTTTCCTCAAATTTTAATTTACTCGCAATATTATGTGAAAAACTCCCTCTATTTGAACCCTTATTTGTTTACTTGTTAAGTGAAGTCACAACTATAACATGGGCGGGAACCACACTAGTGGATCTCGAGGGTGCCTAACACCTCCCCCCCGAGATAATTTCTAGGCCTTACCCAAACTCTGGTTCTTCAACTCAAACCCTTCTTAGTGTCCCAATGCACTTTAATCATTAGGTGGCGACTCTTCAATTCAAAATCCAATTCCTAAAAGGGAACGAGTTGTCCTCCCAAATGTCATAAACCCGATTTCTCCTAAGAAAAAGGGGGTGCGATAGCATTTGCAAACAATATCTCACAATTGCGAGATCTTCTGCAGCAACCAAAAATACCAAAAATATGGTGTGTTTTCTACTCCCAACCTATTTTTGATGCTCACCCGAGCCCTCGGGGCTCCACTCTATCACTCATACAACTCTAACAACATTGTACAAACTTATTTGAGCGATCACATTGCTGAAATAATATCTAAAACTACGGATTCAACACAAAAATGCATGTAATCCTTAAGAACATTCAAATTCCTATTTCTACAATCGGACGTCCGAATCACGTCAAATCAGTCTCGTTTCTCATCAAATTTCACAAACAAGAATTAAATGTTGTATTGGACATGTGTCAGACTCCAAACCAACATATGGGACAGATACCAACATGATCAATCTGTATACGGTGAAATCAGAGGGTCCAATTCCTCGTCGTCGAGGTACCTCAGAAGATTGTCTCGTAGTATCGAGCCTACAAGGTCACCGTCGAGTTCCCTCCCTCGAGGTTTGTCGACACTCGATCACAGGATAATGATGACCATTACTATTATGAAAGAGGGAAGTTTCCAAGGCTGCTGTCTATAACTAACAGAGCCTAGCTGGCTACTCTAAACCTGCATCAGGGTATAGTATCTAGCGGTCCCATCTCCATATCTTTATATTTAATTCATTTTGTACTATGTGGGGATTCCCCTCCTATATAAAGGGGATTCTTGTCATTTTCTAAACCCTGTTGCCTCAATTACTCCACACAAAATGAACAAGAACATTCTCTCTGCTCTCATTCATTATCTCCAATTGTTGTTTTTCATTTATTTCTTACCATTGGCAATAAAGAGCCTTTGTTAATTGACGATGCCCCCTTTTTCTCTGCGAAAATCGGGTTTATGACTTTTAGGAAGACAATTCGTTCTCTTCTGGGAATTGGGTTTTTGAAGAGTCGCCGCCTAATGATTTAAGTGTATAACGACACTAAGAAGAAATTTGATTTGGAAAAACCAGAGATTGGGTAAGGGCTAGAAATTATCTCAAGGGGAAGGTATTAGGCACCCCTCAAGATCCACTAGTGTGGTTCCCGGCCATGCTATGATTGTGACTTTAGGTGCAAGCAAGAATTATAGATACAGGGTAGTATCACATAATGGTTGCAAGCAATAAAAATAAAAGAAGTTAAAGAAGTTGATGTCTGGGAAGAAAATAGTTTAGAAATTCAGAAAATAATCAAGTAAAAGGTAAGGGGTTTTGCACATATTTTTGAGAAATTAAAATCAAGTTA
Organism: Nicotiana glauca; assembly: GCA_026770625.1. Lineage (NCBI taxonomy): Eukaryota > Viridiplantae > Streptophyta > Magnoliopsida > Solanales > Solanaceae > Nicotiana > Nicotiana glauca. The sequence goes on from MU728499.1 coordinate 28,132, forward strand.
AAGAAGCATAAATTTTGGGAAAAAATAGTTTTGAAGTTCCGAAAATAAGCAAATAAAGGGAAGTGGGGTCCTAAGTTTATAAATAATATGGATCACCCCATACAACACCTGATAACCATTTATACACGTGGTGTTATCGTGTGGTCATCATATCCATATCTACCCTTTCCTAACCCGTTAAGGTACTAAACATGGAATGGTCTCGCTTTGCTTATTGCATGCTATTACCCGCCCCAATCCTATCGGTCCCGGAGGTATTTGGGACTACTAATCCTAAAAGGAAGAGGTTTGGGGTTTCATAGTTTTAAAGGACAAAATTCTAAGGCGACAATAAAAAAATATATGACAGTTATAGGGGAAGCACATAAACAAATAAGACTCAAACAACCCTCCTTAAAACAAACAGAAGCATATAATTTTAGCATGTCTTTCAGATACTGATTAAGGTCTGATTAAAACTTAAGAGTCAAGGAGGCAGACTTGTTTATTGCACATTTCAAATAAGAAACCGGAATCAAACCTGCCTGCTGGTTGGAATTTATAGAGTCTGATTCTATTAAATAATTTTACCTTATAGCTTGCCTACATGAAACCTATAAGCATGGTATCTAAATACGAGAGAAGATACTGATTTCAAAAGCAGATTTATTAACAGCAGGAGCATAAGTTTTGCGAGCGTTTAAGCACTGTTGTTATCAATTTTAAACTTATAAACAAGTTGGGGGATTCAGATTGGTTGATTATTCCTATAGGAATGCTTTCTAAGCATGACTAATTTTAACCTTTATGGAAACACAGAAATCCTATAGGCATGGTGCTAGAATATTGATTTTATTATTTAAACCTATATATCATTTGCCTAGCGATGGTACATATGCAGAATCCAGGAAGCCCTATAGACATGCTCTCTATATGATAGGCAAAAATGCAACATCCTATAGACAGGTTCTCTATATGAGATGCAGAAATGCAGAAGCAACTAATAAGATATATTATGTATGAAATGCAGAATTTATAGGCAAGATTTCTAAGATGCAAAGGCGCTGAAGTTCATAGACATGACTTTCTAAAAATACAGAAGTGCAGAACCTAAAATAGGATTTCTATATGAAAACATAGAAATGCAGAACTTAACACAAGCTTTCAATATGAAAATGCACAACTTGAATCAAGATTTCTATATGAAAGTGCAGAAGTAAATACCTAATGAACATGATATCCACCCTTATGCATACGATAAGTAACTATCCCCTTTTCACTATAAACCCCATGAGTTATTACAAATGATTACAGCCCAGAATGAATACAGAAAAGTATGAAACGTACATTAGAAAGCTAAAATCCCAACCAAGGAGAGCCTGATTCAGACTTCTGTCTAAAGCATGAAGTAAATCAACTCCAAAGATCAAATTCCAAAGCCTTTCTCTTATTTGGGATGTGTCAGAGCTCCCTAAGATTCTCTAGTTAACTCCAGGCATCTCAAGGTCCCAAAGCAAGGCTCATAGGAGGGGGCCAGAACATAGAATCTAAGAGCGGGTGTAAGTGCATAGAGGGGATTTTGGGAAAATCCATGACAGGCTGGTCATCATACCCAACAATTAGGAGTGCTGACATACCCCAACCAGCCTGTTAGCCACATTTCTTGGGAGTTAGGATCCATTAAAGTATCAAGTCCAGACATGAGCAACAATTAGGATGTTGTCAGGCCTAAACTTCAACTCAAACACATAGAAGGGAATAAGGGTATGGGGAATTCATAATAGCAATAGATGCAAAGAGAACAACATATTCAATACTGAACATAAACAGCAAAGTAGACAATATTGTAGAAAATTTAAAGCAAACACATAGAGATGAGGCTAAAAACGAAATTAGAACATACCAGTTTCAGGGAAACAAAGAGAGAAGAGCAGTAGTAAAGCCAAATTGTAAGCACACAGCTAGAAGATTTCCGAAGAGAGTGAGGGTGCAGGAGTATTGAAATTGAAAGTCATCAATAAGTGTTGTGTGTAGAGTATTGAACTCAAGATGTCTTAAAGTGCTAAAAGGTCGTGCCCTTTATAGTGCAGAAAGCAAGTAAGAAAAGGTAAGAAAATAATTTTGAAATATTTTGCATAAGGTCTCCCTTTAATGAAGGGATTTTGATATCAAACGGGTAGAATAAATAAGGAAAGAATTTTATCAAAATATTTTCCAAAGTAGTACAAGAAGGGCAAATACCCAGAAACTATTTAAGAAAAGAGTTTGATAGCAACAATTCTTGTGCAAATAAGGAAATTCAATCAATCAACAGCCAGTAAAAATCAGAAATTGAGTTTTGGTATGAATGAATCCAACCAGAAAAGGTGAAGAAAGGTTCAATTAAAGAAAACCAGTAACAATCAATCGAACCTTATTAAAAGGAATTCTGAATCAATCACAAATTGGCAAAACCCTTTTTTGAAGGAAGAATTCCTCATATATAAAGCATACAGACATGACAAACAAGAAAGAACTGTCATGCTAATTAGAAATAATCTAGTATATAAAAGATTAGATAAACGAAGAGGCTCAAATTCAGCACCTAGAATTAGACTTAGTTTGAGAGAATCCAGGGTTCCATAATAGAACCCTAGTGAAAACACAACATCAAACTCGCCAAAAACCCCAAATCTTAGGGTTTTCAACTCGAATCAGATACAGAGACAAGAAGACAAATAAATAAAGTAGGCTCAGAGGTCTCTTTCAGAGAGTCATGAAAAAACAAACAGCTAAAATAGTTGGTTTGAAACAAACATAGTGAAAAAGCTGATTTGAAGCATAAAGAACATGTTTTAAGAAAAGCTTGGAACTTAAACAAGTTCAGAAGACAAAGAGGTAGTATAAAATTAAGGAAATAGCAGATGAAACATGTCTAGAAAGAACTCAAACAAAGTCCAGAAGAAGGCAAAAAAAGAACTAAGAGCTTAGTAGAAAATACAGTAAAGGAACACAGGGGTAAACGAACACTTAAGATAAACCTGTGAAAGCATGATATATAAACCAGTAGAAGAATGATCGGAGCACAATAGAAAAACATGCATAATAAGGAAAACATAAGAACATAGGAGAAGAACATACGAGGTAGAAAAGAGAACATAAGAACTATAGCATAGACAAATTAATGCAAAGGAAAGAAGAAGAAGAGTCGGAGAAACATTTCGAAACTTTTTCAGAAACCCTAAATCGAAGAAAAACAAATTTTGAAAGAAAAGATTGGGGAAAACATTTTAAAACACCAGTAGAACACAGATATAGCATAGATTTAAGAAAACAACCAGAGAAAACCTCGAATAGTTTAGGGTTTCAGAGAAACCCTAGAAATGAGAAAGGATTGGAAGAAAGTCCGATCTTGAGTCAGAGAGGTCAGAAATAGGCTCCTGATCCTTGGATACGCCGGAGCGAGGCCAGGGAGGCCTCAAAGCCATGGATCTAAGAATATTTGAAAGAACAGCATCGAGGTCAGACCTCGAAACTTCAAACACCCAGGGTTTAAAGTTGGTGGGGGTGAGTACAGGTCATCCATGGCCTGAGAAGCCATGGATTCCGGTGAGGTTATGGTCTGAGAGGATGAGAGAGGCTAGGGTTCCAGGGAACCTTAGAGAGAGTTTGATAGAGGGAGAGTATCCAAAGGCGGACAACAGAATGAAATGGGGGGGATTAGGGTAGGGTTAGGTGAATTAAAAGAAAAGGGGTAATCGTGGCCGTTGATCAAAAGTATCAACGGCCTAGATTAAAAGAAAACCGGGCGGGTTGGATAAGTTGGTTAAGGGGTTGGGTTAAAATTGAAATTGAACCGATCCAATTGGGGGTTAAGATTGGGTCAATTGGAGGATAAAATTGAAATGTAATGGGGATACAAGTGAAACGAATTGGGGCAATATATTAAATAGCCAGTTTTCCCTTTTAATTTATAAAAACTATTAAAAAGATTTTGAAATTAAATCAAAAGTACAGAATCAGTAAATAATATATAAATATTAATTTAAAAATATTGGAACCAATTTTATAATTATAAAATGCTATTAATCTTAAAATAGGCTAAAATTGCAATTATATGCAATTTAGCTTTTAAAATGACAAATAAATTTGTAAAAATATACAAAAAATTATCTTAACTATATTTTGGTATAAATGCAAGAATAAAATAAATTTTTCACCTAAATGGATGATTTTGGGAATGATTATTTATTTTGTACTACTAAATTGACAATAAATTAATTTTAAAAATTGGAAAAAATTCTAAAACCCTTGGGCATGATTATATATGCATATATATGTTATTTTGAAAATATTTTGTATATATGAAAATATACAGGGAAAATTTTGGTATCAATAGCTACCCCTCTTTATCCGTGAAAGATGAAAGAGTTGTCGGGTAAAGATATGATGGCCAATTTGACCAAGCGAAATGGTTAGAATATTTTGACCGTGCTTTGGTTCTTCAGGTGCATACATATCCCTAGTCTTATAGGAATCGGGTCATATGTAGTTTAGGATCCCTCGACGGAATATGCTGATGGAGGATTTACAAGAACAGATGCGGTATTCAGGTCAGGAAGGATAGTTAAGGTATAATCAGGGCTACGGTAACTGGAGTGGGATCGCTCTTGCTGAGACGGACATTGATAGCCGGTTTACCTTCAAATGAACAATACAAATGTATATGGCGCAAAATTTAAACATGATACAAGTTCACGTTGGACCGTGAATGCTATCTTTGGACGGTTAAGATGACGTCCTAGGCCATGAAGCGTATATTAAAGGATCCGCAGGCTATGAAATGATGTCTCCGAACCATGATGCCTTTGAATAATGATATGCAAGAGATAAATGTGGGGTCCTCAAGCCATGGCATGGCGTTCTCGGGCTATGAAAATGGTGCCTCTGATCAATGATGCCTTTGGACAATTTGGCGATCTTTCAGCCCATGAGATGCAAAAAGATGGAGATCATTAAGCCCATGCAATGCAATAATCGATGATCTTTCAGCCAAATGCAAGGTAAATAAGTGGCAATATTTCAACCGATACAGATGTAAATGAAAGTGGCGATATTTCAGACAATGCAAGATGTGAATAAGGTTGGCGATCTTTCAGCCAAATGCAAAGTAAATAAGCGGTGATATTTTAGCCGATGCAAGACGTAAAGATAAAGTTGGGCAATATTTCAGCCATGCAAGATGGAGGTAGAGCATAACCTCGGAAGGCAGAATAGTAGCCTTATGCAATGCAAGAAATGCATAAGGAGACAAAGCTTAGTCTTAGAAGGTAGAATGGTAGACTTATGCAATGCAAGAAATGCAAATGGAGATAGAGCTTAGTCTTGGAAGGAAGAATGGTAGCCTTATGCAATACGGGAAATGCATATGGAGATAGAGCTTTGTCACGCACCAATACCGAGGGACACGACCGACGCTCAACCGGAGGACCCCAGTCAAGCGGACCTGTCACGCCCAAACTCGAGGGACATGACCGGCGCTCGACCGGGTATCCCTAGTTAAGCGGACCTGGGTGCCTTTCCTATCCCTCGTATCCACATCTTCCAATACTTATTAGCCAAGTGAAATGACCGTACGATTAATTTAGAACACCAATTCATTTCAAAACATAAACAAGGTACATGGTTACTAGCGTGGTTTACATTTTACATTGCTCCTATATACAAAATACATATTACATAAGTTCATGACCCAAGTTTCCTGTCTACGGAGCCTCTACAGATGAAAGAAGTTACTACAATATTTGTCGGTAACAAGGCTCCGGCTATACCTTTTACAACAGCAAAATAAAACTACAGAAACAAGCGGCCTGAGCCACGTAGGGCCCCGAGAGGAATGGGGCTCACCAAAACAACTGACGGAAGACAAAGAGGGAGCTACGATCAGTGGGCTGGAGTACCTGCTGCAAATCCACCTACAATCATAACATGAATGTAGCGCCCCCGGTAAAAGGGACGTCAGTACACTTGAATTGTACTGGTATGTATGAAAAAACCTTGCGCCAAGTAAACTCAAGCCATAGACAAGTAAGTAACAGTAACAGAACAACAATAAAATCCATAAAGAAAGAACAATCAAGCCAAACAAGTTCTACAAACTCCCCCGTTTCCCCTTCCACATTTCCACATCAATAGATTTCACATTTTTGCTCATATTTTCATTTCAACAGTGATTTCGATCACTTTCCAACCTTATTACCTCGGCCACCCTTATTACCTCGGCCACCCTTATCACCACAACCCGCACCTTATTACTTCGTTTGCGGCGCGCAACCCCATCCCACCGTACAGTTTCAATTCACAAACATTCACAACAACAACAATAAACAATTCACAAAGATCACAACAACACTTCTTAGGGAGTAGCAACAATAATTTACAAGTGTTTCCATAACCATCAATACCACTTCTGTCATATTCCGTAATTCACAAGTGTTTCACGTTACAACAATACTTGCCCACGATAAGCCATATATGTTAATGTCACCATTATTCCAGTTGCATCACTTACAATTTTCCTTATGTCATTTGTTTCTCAACTAATACCACATATCATAATCACAACCATGCAAATCACACAAATTTCACAATTTACCCACGTGGATGTCACATACCAAACATTTGAACACCAACAAGGCGATTTTACAAAGTCAAGGTTAGCCATACATACCTGGAGTCGAATTCCCTTTTTAAACTCCTATTATCAGTCACCAAGCAATCTAGCCACGTCAATCTAGTTCACAAATTAACACATGCACCTTAGAATTTGAAATTCACAATTACTATCCGAGTTTATTTAGGTTATCAACCCTTCTTTACACAAATTCTTTACTCCCTCCCAACTACTCTTACTAGATTTTAGGTTTTAATAAACATGCATGAGTGTTTCAACCCCTATTATCAAGAACTAATGCATGAGACTTTCCCCCCTCTCAATAAATCTGAAAGTCCATGAAAATGGGGTAGGGATTTTACCTGTAGAAATGGAGACGAAGACACTTGCTTTAAAATTTCCCAGACCAGATACTTTGAGGAACAAATTTTGAAGAAGATTAACTTTTCTCTCAAGAACCCCTCCTCCCTCTCTCTTATTTTTTTTCAAAAAATATGTAAAAAAATGAGGGGTTGGGGTGTTTTATTAGAAAGGGGGTCGGGTTTTAAATTTTAGAAAATGGAAGCCCGAGCAAGATCCGCGGTCGCACTATGCGATCGTCGAATTGGAATGCGGTCCGCATATTGGACCGCAGAACTGACCCCAATCACTGAACATCTCTGCCTGGGTATGCGGTGGAAATGCGGTCCGCATTCTGATTATGCGGTCGCATAATGGACCACATTTATAACATCAACTTAGACTAACTCTCTGATTAACTATGCGGCAGGAATGCAATTCGCATACTGATTATGCGGTCGCATAATGGACCGCATTAAATGACAATTTTCTGGAAACTTCATTCTTTTGATTTTTAAAGATAAGATCACTACCAAGGGTCGGAATCGCGGCAAGCTTGCGAGCCACGGAGAATTCTACACATTCCAAACACATATTCGGAGTCGACATCACGAGTTACTAAGTTTTGAGACCAAAAATTATTTACGGGGCCTTACATTTTCCCCCACTTAAAATCATTCGCCCTCGAATGAGGATTTTGAAAATCAGTTGGTTTTGAAAGACATGATATGAAGACTCTCAAAATTTTCAGTAACTCCCATATTAAAAAAAAAATTCCAAAGTTTCCTTTGTAATATGGACATATCCACCTGTCAGAGAGCCCCCGAAACATGTTCCCAAGCACCATTACACAATTACAACTATCTCTATAGCTTGTACACAATTCATTACCTCAACAATTGCACATATTCCATCACTTGCTACATTTTGCACATAAACTAGTCACTTCAATGAGTCCCACATAATTTAATCGCTTCAATATACTACATGCATATAAATAAACTATTATCAATCTATACTACCATTAGTTGTTTACTTATCACATGAGTCTTTAAAAAACTTCCATTTACCAAAGGGAGGTTCACATGATTCGAGACAATCACAACACACATAATCCTTGCACAGCTTGGGGAATTTCAAGAGCAAAGCATTTAGGAAAGAACCAATTTGAACACAGTATTAGTTTTGTTTTAGAGATAAGAGTTCGCACGGTTTCTACTAGACTTGCTCAAACAGATAGGGGTATTTTTCCTTCATTTCTTTTTCTGCTTCCCACGCGGCTTCCTCAACTTGTTGACTTCGCCATAACACTTTAACAGAGGCAACTTCCTTATTTCTCAACTTACGGACTCGCCTATCAAGAATGGCAACTGGAACTTCTTCATACGACAAGTCTTCATTAACCTCGATAGTCTCGACTGGCACGATAGTGGATGGATCTCCAACCACTTTCTTCAACATGGACACATGGAACACCGGCTGTACTAATGATATTTCAGGAGGCAATTCCAGCCTATAAGCCACCTGCCCTACTCGTTGAGCGATCCGATACGATCCGACATACCTAGGACTCAACTTCCCTTTTTTCCCGAATCGCATGACTCCCTTCATAGGAGATACCCTCAAGAACACCCAATCATCAACTTGAAATTCCAAATCTCTTCGGCGAACNCCGTACAATGCGTCAAATGGGGCCATCTGAATGCTAGCATGAAAGCTATTATTGTAAGGAAATTCTATAAGTGGTAAGTGGTCATCCCAACTACCTTTGAAATCAAGACACAAGCCCGCAACATATCTTCAAGCGTCTGAATAGTCCGCTCGGCCTGACCGTCGGTCTGCGGGTGGAAAGCTGTGCTGAGATTCACCTGAGTACCCAAACCTTGCTGAAATTTCTTCCAAAAATTAGCTGTGAACTGGTCCCCTCGATCCGAGATAATAGAAAGTGGAGTTCCATGAAGCCTTACTATCTCCTTGGTATACAACCTAGCATATTGTTCTGCAGTATCGGTGGACTTGACTGGGAAGAAATGAGCTGATTTGGTGAGTCGATCCACTATTACCCAAATTGAGTCGAACTTGCGCTGAGTGCGAGGTAACCCTACCACGAAATCCATGTTGATCATCTCCAATTTCCACATTGGCATTTCCATAAGCTAAGTAAACCCACCAGGCCGTTGATGCTCAGCCTTCACTTGCTGACAATTCGGACATTTAGATACAAAGTCCGCCACACCCCTTTTCATACCGTTCCACCAATAAATCTCCTTGAGTCCATGATACATTTTCGTAGAACCTGGGTGCACGGAATACCTAGAAATATAAGCCTCTGCCATCACCCTCTCCCGAAGCTTATCCATATCCGGGACACGTAGCCTACCATGACACCGCAACACACCATCCTTGCCGCCGAGTGAAAATGCCGAAGTCTTGTTATCCAAAACTGCTTCCTTCATCTGAGCCAATGCTGGATCCATAAACTGCTTTTCCTTGACCTCCGCTACAAGAGACGATTCTGCTCCATTATGCACCACAACATTCCCCTCGTCTGATGTCGAAAGGCAAACTCCTAAACTGGCTAATTGATAAACCTCCCGAGCCAAGGGCTTGTGATCCACTCCAAAATGAGCTAAACTACCCATAGATTTCCGACTGAGAGCGTCGGCTATCACGTTTTCCTTCTTTGGATGGTACAAAATGTTCATATCATAATCCTTGAGCAATTCTAACCACCGTCGCTGCCTTAAATTCAATTCCTTCTGCTTGAACCAATACTGGAGACTCTTGTAGTCTGAGAACACATCCACATCGACCCCATAAAGATAATGCCGCCATATTTTCAAAGCAAACACAACTGCCGCAAGCTCGAAATCATGCGTCGGATAATTCTTCTCGTGATTCTTGAGCTGCCTCGAAGCATACGCTATAACCTTCCCATGTTGGATAAACACACATCCCAAACCAACCCTGGAAGCATTGCAATAAACCACAAATCCTTTCATGCCTTTTAGCAAGGCCAATATTGGCGCCGAGGTCAACCTTGACTTCAGTTCCTGAAAACTTTTCTCACAAGCATTGGACCACTGGAACTAAACTGCTTTCTGCATCAATTTAGTCAATGGGGAGGCGAGGGTAGAGAATCCCTCCACAAACCTCCGATAATACCCTGCTAAACCCAAGAAGCTACGAATCTCCGTCGGGGTCGTGGGTCTAGGCCAATCCTTCACTGCTGCAATCTTCTGGGGGTCTACCTGAATCCCTTCACTGGAAACAACATGACCCAAAAAGG
>MU728501.1:6745-28574 GCA_026770625.1 Nicotiana glauca
AGTTTTTCAGTCTTTTCATCAGCACCAACACAGCAAACTGGGGCAGAATTTTGAGGAAGCATAGCCGTCAGCAGCACCAACCTAGTAACCTGGGGTAGAATTTTGAGGAGGACCCTCAAAATTCCGGAGCAAGCAAGGTCGACGCGTATTGAACCATGTTGCAGTCGTTGGTTCATCCAAAATAAAATCATTTTATATATATATACGTACTCGCATTATATTTACTAAGTCATGCATAAGCATAATTTGCATCACCATCGTTTAGCAACGCTACCCCGTGATACACGACACCAAGAGCTAGAGGATACGAACTAACCTCCCCCTTCAAAACTCACAATTTTTCTTTGGATGAAGGAATTCAGGCCATGAATCAAAGTATATTTGCTCTCCCAAATCAAAACTCTCCAGAGGGTCACTATCCGTACTCAACACTCCCCAGCAGTCCTAATATCGCAAACCGTCGACCAGCTAAGAAAACTCACTACCATTCGTTCTTTTATATTCCTGCAATGCATAAGGCTACTATCTGCCTTTCGATATTAAGCTCTGTCTCCATCCGCACTTTGCATAAGGCTACTCTCTGCCTTCCGAGGTTAAGCTCTACCTCCATATTGTATAAGGCTACTATCTGCCTTTCGATACTAAGCTTTGTCTCCATCTGCATTTTGCATAAGGCTACTCTCTGCCTTCCGAGGTCAAGCTCTAGCTCCATATTGCATGAGGCTCCTATCTGCCTTCCGATGTTAACCTCTACCTCCATATTGCATAAGGCTACTATCTGCCATTGGAGACTAAGCTCTGTCTCCATCTGCATCTTTGCATAAGGCTACTCTCTGCCTTCCGAGTTTAAGCTCTACCTCCATATTGCATAAGGCTATTATCTGCCTTTCTAGACGAAGCTCTGTCTCCATCCACATTTTGCATAAGGCTACTCTCTACCTTCCGAGGTCAAGCTCTACCTCCATATTGCATGAGGCTACCTATCTGCCTTCCGAGACTAAGCTCTGTCTCCATCTGCATTTTTTCATAAGGCTATTCTCTGCCTTCCGAGGTTAAGCTCTACCTCCATATTGCATGAGGCTACTTATCTGCCTTCCGAGACTAAGCTCTGTCTCCATCTGCATTTTTGCATAAGGCTATTCTCTGCCTTCCGAGGTTAAGCTCTACCTCCACATTGCATGAGGCTACCTTACTGCCTTCCGAGACTAAGCTCTTTCTCCATCTGCATTTTGCATAAGGCTACTCTCTGCCTTCCGAGGTTAAGCTCTACCTCCATATTGCATGAGGCTCATATCTGCCTTCCAAGACTAAGCATTGTCTCCGCCGTGCATGGCCGAAATATGGCCGTCTTACTTTTCGGCTGGCTTAAACATCGCCACCTGCATTTTAAATTCTCATTCGGCTGAAATATCACCACCTGCTTTTAAATTCTCACTCTGGCTGAAAGATCGCCACACTTTGCATTTATTTGGCTGAAAGATTGACACCTTATCATGGGTTGAAAGATCGCCAACTCGTTCAAAGGCGTCATAGTTCGAAGGCACCATCTGCATGGCCCGAGAACATCATTTCATGGCCTATGAACCCTTACTTTTATGCTCTTCATGGCCCAGGACATCATAGTCTGAGGACGTCATTCTAACCGTCCGAAGACAAACATTCACGGTCTAACGGGAATTTGCATCACGTTTAAATTATGCAATATATACACATATTACCCATTTGCAGGTACTCCGGCTGGCTCACGACCCCGCTCCAGTTCTCTGCAGCCTGTCCGATTCCAAGCACCCTCTCAGATCTAACCATCGCATCCGTCTTTTAGAATTTCCATCGGCATATTCCTTCAATGGTTCCTGAACTACATGTGGCCTGATTCCTATAAAATCAGGGATATGTAGGCAGCTCAGAAACTAGAGCACGGTCAAAATCCTTTTTCAATCGATGTCTCCGGTCAAAATTGGCCATCTTATCTTTACCCGACAACTCTTTCATCCTCCTCGGGTAAAGAGGGGCAGCTGTTGATACCCAATTTTTCCCTATGCATTTTTATACTCAAAATACTTTCACAATAGCATGTATATGCATATGCAAGCATCCTCAAAGGTTTTGGTATTTTTTTACAAATTTTTAAAGATTTTTAAAACCAATTTATGACCTATTTTGCTCTATAAAATCCAATAATTATTCTCAAAACTTGTCATTTTGGTGAATAATTTATTTTATTCTCACATTTATGCAAAAATATAATTTACATGATTTTTATATACTTTTACAAGTCCATTTGGTATTTTTAAACTAAAATTGCATGAAATTGTAATTTTAGCCTATTTCTCGATTTAATGGCATTTTCAATCACAAAATCATTCCCAATATTTTTAAATTAATACTTATATATTGTTTATTAAATTAGTATTTTTTTAATTTGATTTTTTGAACATCATTTACTATTTTTTATAAATTCAAAATGGGGAAAATTGGCTATTTAAATTGTAGCCTCTTTACTTTCAATTATAGCCCAAATTAAACCCAAATCCCAGCCCAATTTACCCCCTAATTAAATGACCCAATCCCATCAATTACCCGACCAAGACCCAATCAAATAAATCCACCCGGTAGGCCTTTTAATCTAGGTCGTTGATCACTTTGATCAACGGCCATGATCCTCCCTTTCCTTTTTAATTCACCAGCCCACCCCTTACCCTAATCATTCTAATCATACAGCCTCCCTTGTATCCACCTCGTCTCTCAAAATTCTCTCAACTACCCTCCGAAACCCTAGCCCCCTTCACCGGTCTCCGACCTTATTTTACCGGAAACTATGGTTTCTCAGACCCTGAGCAGCCTGTACCTACCCCCACATACCTCTATTCTCTTTTTTCTCAAGGTTTTAGAGTTAAACTTTGAAGACCTCAGCTCAGAATCTTTCCGATTCAAGTTTGATGGCCCTTTCCGGCTCATCTCCGACGAGTCCTAGCCCTGTGAGTCCATCTCCGACTCAAGACCAGCCCATTCCAGGCCTTTCTCATTTTCTAGGGCTTTCTCTGAAACCCTAAGCCCTCAAGGTTTTCTTTGTTTCTCTCTAAGATCTACTTCAGATCCGTTCTATTTTCTAAGATTTTAAAGTATTTTCCACATCTTTTCGATTTTTTGTTTTCAAAACTGTTCATCATCTTAAAACTTAGGGTTTCCGTGATTTGTTTACTTGCTCTACTGCTCTCTCTTATATTTTACTTTCCTAAGTGTTTTCACTATGATTTCTGTGTATATTTTCTTTATTGTAATTCCTCCTAGGGTTCCCGAGTAATTTCTTTACTATATTTTTTCTTTACTTAGATTTCCATAAATGTTTGTGTTCTTTGGACTCCCTGAGTTTGTTCTTGCCTGATTTTCTATGCTTTCGTCTTTACCTTTGACTTGTGGAAGAAACCCTAGATTTTGGGGTTTTCAAACCTGCTTGTGTACGAGTATTTTGTTTGTTGCCTGTTTGATTTCAAAACCTTAAATATTCTAAACTCGTCTCATGTTCCTTATTCTTGCTAAGCCTTACAAGACCTTTTGATTTCGTCCATGACAATGTTCTTCTACTTTTGATTGCATGACCACTCTGTTTGTTTAATTCTAGCCTCGTATATTTAAAGTTAGGCACTCTTTATAGTCAGACCTTTCTCTTTCAAAAAACAAATAACCCTAATTTTGGGGATTGATTTCAGACCACCATTATGTGAGCTTATTTGATTCTTTCCTGGTCTGATTTGGACCAATTTTCTGATTCAATTCATTATTAAGTTCGAATCTTTAATTCCTTAATTTACTATGTGATTAATTGATTTTACCCTTACCTTATTTATCTAACCGTGTATTTTTAAAAGCTTCTCCTATGTATTTACCCTTTACTACACAATGTGTTCTTGATTTTCTTTCCTTAAAAACAACTCTGCCCTCTCCTATTCAAATTCGAATTCCTTAATTAAAGGAGTTCCCTTCCCCTGATTAATTATGATTGATACTGAACTATCTCTTGCCTTGCTTACCTTCCTGTTTTCAACTATAAATACTTCACCTCTTTTATTTAGAAGGAAGAGGACGAACAATTGAGTTCAAAAACATACACACACTCAAAGCCCTCTCTTCTTTACTATTACTTGTGCTATTATGCTGACTAGCCGGCTGAAAGCCAAGGCTAGACTTTGGAATCTCTTTTGCTTTCCTCAAGTGTTTGCTGTAGGGTTTCTGGCTGTTTTACTGCTCTGTTTATTTTGTTAATTGGAACTTGCAACTGGTAGGTTTCTATAATTTAAATACTGTTTCCCAAAACTATGTGTTTACTTCTACCTTTTACATAATATCTCGCTACATGTTTTCTTGCATTGTGTGACTATTCATTAGTCTATTAAGCCTTTCTTCATGCTTCTGCATCTTTAAGTGCTATTATGCTCTTTTTATGTGAATGCTTTCATGTGATCCCATTCCCTTAACCCCTTTTATGTATGAGTATTGGTTCTAGGTTAAGGTTAGCACCCTATTGCTATCCTTGACCTGGGACCAGGTTCTCTTGAACCTTTACTCAAATCAGTCCCATTCCCTTAACCCCCTTTATGTGTTGAGCCTTGACTAGGGTTTGGTGGTGCCCTAATCACCACCCAGACCCCTGTCTGACTTCTAAAAGTCTGCTCTTTTATTTGCTTGAATCAAGTATAGGGTCAGGGGTGTACCAGTCTTACCCATGGCTGGGTATGACCATCATTTGCTTCGGTTTCCTCTAATCCCCTCACTCTATACTGATTCTTAGTTCTTTAAGTTCTGCCCCCCTATGGTACGCCATGCTTAGGGGACCCTAGAGTTCCCTCTGAACTTGGATGCTAAGGGCTGGTAATTCCACAAATTGTACTGCTCTGTTACCATATTAGGGTGTAAGCATTGCCTGGGCTTCCTGAAAGCCCTTGGAACTTTGAAACACTCCAAGAGAAGGCCCTGGAATCTGGAATCCAGATCTGGCGAAACACATGTTATTGGGTATTAAGATTGAATTAGGCTGCTCGGATCTAGCTGTAGGCTGTAATGTATTTTGTTTACTTTCTTTTGGTTCTGTAACGATCTTGTAAAAGAATTTGGGGAATATTAGTGAACGGGTGTGGGAGGGGTTTATATTACTTGCATAAGTCAATGGGTAGAAATCATGCCTATAGGACTTTAATATTGCAAATCATCTAGAAATCATGTCTATAGGACTTTATCATTGCAAATCCTTTAGAAATCATGCCTATAGGACTTTAATATTGCAAATCATTTAGAAACCATGCCTATAGGACTTTATCATTGCAAATCATCTAGAAATCATGTCTATAGGACTTTAACGTTGCAAATCCTTTAGAAATCATGTCTATAGGACTTTAACATTGCAAATCCTTTAGAAATCATGCCTATAGGACTTTAATATTGCAAATCATCTAGAAATCATGTCTATAGGACTTTAACATTGCAAATCATTTAGAAACCATGCCTATAGGACTTTAATATTGCATACCATTTGGAAATCATGTCTATGGGACTTTGCATTGTAAGCACGATAGAGATCATGCCTATAGGAGACACATAAAACTCTAGGCAAACTGTAGGGTAATCGAATATTCACCCCCTCGTCAGTTCAATGACAGTAATGAGTCTTAAGAAAAAATCAAGATATAGATATCATGCCTATAGGAGTTCAAAACTCGCCTAATATGAGTGATAATTTGTCAGTTAGCCTCAAACGCTTTGTTCAAACCTGTTTGCTTTGGAAACCTGTCCAAGTCCGTCTCTTTCAACATTTCTTTAGATCTGAGGTGTCCTTTAAATTCCAAACTTACATCTTTATTCTAAAACCAACCCCTTAGTTTTCTGTCTGCATTTTTACTTCAATGCATTTCGAAAAATGCCTCTTTACAGCTTTACTATACTTTTACTTAAACAATTCGGCTAATTTGCAAGCCATCTCTGAACTTCTGCAATCTTCAAAATTTCTATTTCAAAACTCTTCTGTACAGGCTCTTGTCTAAAATTAGTGTTTCCTAAATCACTTGTTTAAAAAATACCTTAAGTTCTGACAACTGGATCCGGGTTGCCTAATGCGGACTTGTTATCCAACTCTATATGTTAACTAATCTGTCCATCGTTAATTTAAAGACCAAATCAGTACTTGCTAGTCATGCTAAATTAATTGCTGTTGTGATTTACGGGGTTTGTATGAGCCATTGAGTGTTTGACTTGTACCCCACTTATTTGCTATTTGTTTTGATTGACGCCTTAGTATTTTGTCCTTTTAAATTCCATATATGCCTCCATCCCCTTCTTCCCTTTAGGATTAGGAGTCCAAATACCCCGGGACTGATAAGTTGGGATGGGTACTAGCATGCAATAAGTAAATGAGACTAATCGCGCTTAAATACCTTAACGGGGTGGGAAGGGTAGAATATGGAGATGATGACGGTGCGTTAATATCTCGTGTGAGAATGATTGCTGGGTATTCCTCCAAATGATCCATATTATAATTAAACCTAGGACCCTCTTTCTTTACTTTTCCCTTGCTTAAATGTTTTCTTCAAACTAAAACTCTTTTACTTGTGTCATTCTTCTTTCAAAATTGTCAACTTGCTTGTATTTTTTATGTGTAAACTTTGCTCGTCTACTCCTACTCTTCTTAAAGTCACAACTAAGCAAGGCAGGGAACCACACTAGTGGATCTTGAGGGGTGCCTAACACCTCCCCCTCGAGATAATCTCAAGCCCTTACCCGAACTCTAGTTTTCTTCCAAAATCTTCTTCTTTTCTTTTAAAGTGTCCTAATGCACTATAATCATTAGGTGGCGACTCTCCAAAATCCATAACCCAATTCCCCAAAAAGGGAATAGAAGAGTCATTTCATCCATAATGTCGAAAACCACTTTCTGCCTTAGAAAACGGGGGCGTCAACAGTAAGCTACTTGCCCAATCGTTCATAGGATCCTATATGGCCCAATGTATCTGGGATTGAGCTTTCCTTTCTTCCTAAATCGTATAACACCTTTCATAGGCAAAACTTTCAGAAAAACCCAATCATCAACGTGAAACTCTAGGTCTCTATGTTGCATGTATAAATAGGACGTTTGGCAGCTCTGAGTTGTCTACAAATGCTCTTGAATCAATTTAACTCTCCCCATAGATTGATTGACCAAATCTGGTCCCAGCAACTCCGCTTTGCTAACTTTGAACCAACTAATTGGCGATCTACACCTTCGCCCATAAAAATTATGTTTTCAAAATGAGGGAGACAATCCTATTATAAGTTCCATATTTACCATCTCCACTAAAGGATATGTGTTTTCTGAGATAAACACTTGGTTTTCTGTTGCTCGACTTTTACTTGCTGACAATTCAGACACTTGTCCACAAAGTCTGCAACTCTCTTTTCATGTCATTCCACCACTAAATCTCCTTAAGAGCATGATACATCTTTGGGAAACCTAGGTGGATAGAATACTTGGAATTATGGGCTTATAACATCTTTCTCCCTCGCTAATACCATCTATGGTTGGAACACACAATCTATCCTGGTACCTCAAAGTACCATCATATCCTCCTTGTTCAAAAGCCAACATCTTATGCATGTGAATCCCCTATCTCAGCTATAACAAGTAGGGATCATCAAACTGTTTCTCCTCCACTTCTGCTACTAAGGAGGAATAGGTCATGTTCTAGACAACAACTCAACTATATTTGGTGCCCGAAAGTCGAACTCCAACCTTGGCTAAGTAGCGAACTTCTTTCAACATAGTTCTCTTGTCTACCTCATTCATGATCTATACTTCCCACACTTGGTTATCTCTTTATGAACTTCCTGAAAACACTTATAGTCTTGTTGCGAGCTAAGTCACTTACCACTACTTGGAATATTAGAGTCTCGTCCAATGGCACTACCCTCGTAATACATAATTGGGCATGATTTTATAGCTTTTCTGTGATCACTTTATCATCAATAACTAAGCCCGGTGGCCAGTCTACTAACGTTGTGTTTCTTACACCTGCTAGGCATATTCCTTGTCTTAATTATATAATTTTCCCTCATTACCGAAATGATTTTCTTTTTGACATCCATGCTAACTATTCGGGTTTCAAATCTCTATCTAGACTTACTGTAAATTTTCACATCACCCCTTAGACCAAATATCTTATACCTGTGGATCCTTCTCATTTTGTTGGATCCCAATAACTTTCCTTATTTTCTGCAATTCTTTGCCCTCCATGACAATGACGACTCATTTTCCAACTTACTTGTAAGATGGGAAAAACTAAATTATTCACATAACGGAAAACTAATGTATTCACAACTATCATACACAATCTTAATAATTTAACTCTGCTCACACTGGCAGTCTTGGAGAAATCACATTTCGATTATTCCTAAAGGCTATTCTTCTATAGCTTGCTCTCTCGCAGCTAGCTGATTTTTTTCCCACTGACAATGTACTTCGGGTTTAAATTAAACTATTTTCTTCTAACACATGTTCGATATTTCAAATTGTCATCCACTCACTATTAACCTGGCTAAGTGAATCAAATCTTACCTCTACTAACTCTGTTGAAATTTCTAATTTATTCTATTTACTCAAGACTTATTTACTATTCATGTACTAACCACCTGCCAGCATCATGTTTTTTTGCTCTACTTTGAATAACTAAAGTGAAGCATAAGGTTTATCCTAACTTCCCTCATTATATGACCATATTCTTTTGCCGTACACTTTCATTCTTTTTGAACTATGTACATGGATCACAGTTAGGGAAATCCCATCAGTCTTAAATAAAGTTGGAATACCTAACCCCAAAATTTCTATACATTTAAAAACACTTGAGACTATAAACCCCCAGCCTAAACACATAGTCACATCATGTGAAAGGGAGCTGTCATATGTTTTATCTCACAATAATAGCCATTTCGTATACAAATTCACTGACATGGTACTTTCTAGTTCTGATTTGAATAAATCTAACTAACCTAAAATCATTCCCTAAAATTCAATGTCGCCTGTTCTTGATTCTCATTTCGTACATCATATTATTTTTAGCTGTATTTCCCTTAGGCTATTTTCTGTCCAAAACTATAGTGATCAATTCAATGCCTGCAATGGTTGAATTCTTAACCTGTTACACTATGGGGTCTGACATACGGACACATTGCCATACACATCTGATAAATCACTTCATGCACCATACGGTGAGTCTTGGGTCTTAATCCCTAAAATATGCGATGATTTCGCTATAATCAATGTTACTTACAAGTCTCCAGAAATTTTGATACACTAAACATTGGAGGTGTGGTATATATATAACTGAATACTGGCATACTGAATAACCATAAACTTGCTAACTAAAAGACTGTATAACTAGTAACTGAGTTAAACTAATAACCATAAAATATAATGACTACTTTTGTACTTTCTAATAAGCTTATGCTCTAATCTGTACTATTATCCGTTGCATCCCACTTTCAACATCTTCTCAAATCTCATTTGTTACCAACATGTAGTCCAAAAGTAATACCACAATAGGCAAATCCTCCTTTCTAGAAGCTTAGACTTTTCTTGCCTGCCGCTTGGGCATTCGATATGTATGGAATTCGATAGGAAGAGAAGGTTAACGATTGCTCTAAGATTCATGGCACGATCTAGAGTAGAAAGAAATGAGACAATCCTGGATGACTTGGTAGTCAACCGTTTATATGAGTGGCCAACACACACATATAAAGGAAACTCTACTGGACACGGCTTCATAGACTCCCTAGGACTCTTGAACCTAGGGCTCTGGATGATATAAATCAAAGTGCGAAAATACTAATACAATTCTGAAATATATTTGTAGCCAACATAGCCTAATATGAAAAGCCTGTGCCTTTGTCAAACTGTTACTCAAGTCTATGATGTCTCTAATGAAATATTGAAAACACTGACTGTCTAAAAATACTGAAGACTGTAAGGTAATGATAATGCCCCAAAAGTACTGGGGATCGCCATATAGCTGGTACGAAAATCCTAGCGTTCTGAATCATCAACCAATAAATCATTTCCTGCATCGTGAGATGCATGACCCCAGGCAAAAAGGGACATCAGTACATTTGATTTGCTCCGATATGTAAAGCAACTGAAAGAAAGAATTATACACTACCAGAAAATGAGCCTATTGCAATAGTTTTTTCGTAACAGTTATAAAACTGTTGCAATAGAACAGATATAGCAACGGTTATAACCGTTCCAGTAGAATGTGGATGATATTAGCACACTTTTGATATAAAACTGTTACCATTGAAATTAAACCGTTGCCATAGCACTTTTTAACCGGACGGTTTACAATGGATTTTTGGGAAAACTGGTAACAGAACGGTTTTTGTTCTCCGCATCAGATTCCCTCCTAATTTTTGTTAAACCCGTCAAACAAAAATAATTTCTATTTTTTTAATTAATTAGAAAAATAAAAATATAAAAATCTCCAATTTAATTACTCCATATAGTATTAGCAGCCGTCGATATCCCCAAAGTCCCAAACCCCTAAATCTCCTCTGACGCATCTCTGCCCATCTCCGACCAAAATCTTCATAGTATTTCAGCCATAAAACTTCCACCAAAGCACCATGCAAAAGACCACATTCTTCCCCTGTTAAACCAGCATCGATTGCTCGAAGAAAACCCATATTTTAATCTCTCTATTAAAGAAAACGAAATTGTGTAAAAACCTTTCTGGCGATATCCGATTGGTCGAAGGATAAATTTCTGAAATTTTTTGGCTTCTGAAACTCCAAGGAAACAAAGAAACTAACATCATTCCACGACTTAGGATTGAGCGGGTGAAATCACAGGTACTTTCTTTCTCTCAAGTTTTTTCGCCTACTTTTAATGTGCTCTCTTTAATTTTTATCAAATAAGGGTACAAATGGGTATTCTATAAATCTCATAGCCTAAGTTTTTCTATATTCAGTAAATCTCCACCATTTTACTAATTTAGTTGCTTCTTTATTTCACTATTTCTTCCTAGTATTATTCCCTATTTGTTCTTCCCCTTTTTGGATTTGTGGTCCATTTTTTAATTTCATCGATCTGTATTGATTTTATGTGTAGATTTCATGGGGTTTATTGTTTTGTTTAAGGAATACATGTAAATTTATTTAATTTTTATAATTTTGGGTGCATTTTTTGGGGCATCTTTATTAGTTTTCTTTTGCGCCCCATTCTTTGATTTTTTCCTGGTGACAAAATGCTTCAAGTTTGAAGCTCAAAGTGGTTGTTGTTTTGCAGTACAATATGTAAATGAGATACAGAAAAACATATTTATCTTGCAAGTGTCAATGACCCGTGTAACAACTTGTGGAAAATGGAGCATGTACTTGTGAATCTTAGCTTTAAAAACCTTAAAATATATTTTTATTTGTTTTAGCAGCGTCTAGCTTTTGCTGCTACATTTATTTCAAAATTTCTCCAATTTCCCATTTGTATGTGGATTTTGAGTTTCGCATAGTACTTCTCTGCTCTGTGAAAATTACCATTAGGAAATAGCGAAGAACTCCTTCAGCGGATTATTTGATGTTGACGTTAGATGCTCAAGAAACAATGTACCCCTTGATGTCGTTGATATTCCATCTAATGCACAACATTCAAATAATTCAATTATAGAAGTATCGGAAGAGGAGAATGTGTTTGATGATACTGATTGGGACTGGATGGAACCAGATGATTAAAGAAGAAACTTCTTATATTCTTTTAAATATATTCTGTTTAGAGTGAGTAATAATATTTTTTATCAATATTTTAGAATTACTACTGTTTATATAATTTTAATATTTTTTATATAATATTTCTTGTTGGAATGCATAAGTTGCACGTACTGTTTCTATGTTTTAACCTTAACTCTATGTCGTATCGATAAGTTGAGTATATGGGCTGATTATTTACATTTTAAGGTGGATAGAATCAGCCCAGGTAACAATGCCAAGATCTGTTCTGTTCCTCTGCTTCTGAGTTTGGTGTGACCTCTTTTCCATGTACAGTATTAGAGTTAGTTTCCTCACAAACAGGAATATTCTTTTTCATTTGCTTCAGGTAGAGCTATGATCTGATTGTGTTCCTCTACTTCCAAAGTCTTTGGTACATATGTTTGTATGATAGGTTTTTCTGTTTTGGTTCTTGAAATTTGGTTGTTGCTTGTTCGGATTTGTTTTGGCTCCTCCCTGCTGATAGAGTGATACATACTTGTATTTTAGTTTGTATAGGATATGTAAAAGGCATAACGTCTATCTTTTTGTGGTTTTAATTCCAGCAAATTTGAGTCTTGAAGTTGTGGCTCTATACCACAATCTTTTTGGCACATTTCAGTGTTGGAAGAGTGATTAAAATTGATAAAAAGGGAGTATTGGCTCAAGGATGAGATATGAATTCTGCATGTAGGAATCATATATATTGGATTACTGATTTGTGACCTAGCATGGAACTTGTTTTTTAGAAGAAATTTTATATAGGGTTGTTCATTGACTTCTTTCATTAATTATCACAAATTAGGTAGTCCATTTTAGGTGAACTTATTAATAATTTAATATTCCTTCATATCTTGAAAATTCTCATTGCTAAGAAGACATAGTTCGTGAAGGTAATAACTTGGTATGGAAATGAGGAAAAGTGATTTACTTTCTCAATGAAGACTTTGTGACTGAAATAGTTTCCACAGTGATGTCAAGAGGGTTGCCAATTTCCTCCTCGAATAAGACTAGTAAGTTGTCCCCGGGTTGGAGAAATGATCTTGGAACATTATACCTGGAAATGAACAATTTTAGTTGCTGGAAGTTTATTCATTAATAACTAAATACAACTCTGAGCAATCCTGAATAAACTTCCTTGTAGCGAAACAAAAGTGAAAAGTATCTTTAAGTGAAGAGGTTTATTCAATATTTAAGAGATAAAATAGTATGGTTCTGAGATGGCCGGCCTATTCTATAAATAGCATATGCTAAAGATAGACTGGTTTTAATATGGCCTCATTATTCTATAAGTAACATATACTGAAGAACTATACAAATTATGTAACTTAGTATAAGGAACGTTTGTATTGAGTATAAAGAAAATTTGCACAGACCCGGGTTCAGCTCCTGGCAGATGCATGTTTCCCCTATCTAAAAAGGTTCGCGTTGAGTATCTATCTGAATTAGTTCACCTTAACATACCAAGTTTGTGATGGAATGCCTGCGAGTGTTCGAAAGGAGACCCAATATCGGCCGATGCTTTGGCCATTAACCCAAGCTTCACCTTTTCCCATGGAGCCAAGGTTTAATGCAACTCAGAAACGATCCACAAACTTACCTTGTATCATGTGAGCTGTTGAGAAGAGACTAAGCTGCTCCAATTAGCACCCTTTGATCCTTCTGATGAGTAAATTTGTAACTTCTCCCGCAGTAATCCAACATTAAGAAAATGTTTTGTACTCATGTAAGCTTAATTATAAAATACACTCACTCGCCAAAGAGTTATGGTTGTTAGGCTTGTTCTCAGCCTTAAAAGTGCTCTACTTTATGACGTTTTGTTGCGCAAATTGATGTTTTAAGCTGCACATTATGTTAATTTGTGCTTCACATAGAAGAGACACTGGTTATGCAACCTTCTCTCAGGAAACATTTCTTTAGTAAGTAGATTGATATTAGGAACACTAAGAAACAAAAAATTATGGGTTCTTTTTTGGAAACAGAAGCATTTTTTTTCTTCACTAGTCAAGCCAGTTTCTACATTCACAAGTTTCATTTCCTATGTCGGAATCTAATAAGTCTTTTAACCAATGGTAGAGCTGAAATCACTCTAGTTTCAAATTTGTATTAGGAAATATGGTGTTTGTGTGTCTCCCTTTCTCGTGCAATAAAGAATAGTCTATAACAGATAATTTTTTACTGTATCTTGCTTGTCTTTCTCCCGTTCTGTTTCAGTTTTATTTCCTGATTTTCTACAAGAGGAGTGTGTGTCGGATGTGGGGGTGCATAACATCCTTTCCTAGAATGCAGTTATTATTTTGTTTACATCATACTGTGCCAGTAAATTTAGCGGAAAGATGTCTTTCAGTCCTGGTCTAGTTTATCTAATGTTATTACTCTATTCTTCTGACTCGAGTGGTATATTAACAATCTTTTGTGGTACCTGGAAGTGTGAAGTGCCATGATTACTTTGATGACTGTCTTAAAACCTCAAATGGGCAGGTAAGAATTAAAAAACAAAAGAAAGAAACCTAAAAAGAGCATTTGCTTTCTGTGATATGGACTTACTTCTTTATTCCCAAAAATCAAATAGCTCATATAATGCTGCACAATCCAACTCCAGCACCTAGAAATAGCTTGTAGCGCCTCTTCAGCAGAGACCCTTTTTTGCTTGATAATTTGAAGAAGAAACAGTAACCTTTTGTTTGGTAATTCTCTTTTGTAACCTGAGATTCACTTCTACTTCTGAACCTTGCATGTCTAACAGGTTCGGCAAAGAAGTTTGGAACCTGAAATCGACTTTTTGATTTGACAGCTTTCAAGAATTTCTATCAGGTTGGTTGCATCTTAATTCTATATCAGGAATTATATAATTCCAACTCCAGCATCTAAATAGATGTCAACTCCAACTGTTCAAGCATGATGTAAAAGCATGTTCTATTCTTTCTTTAGTAACTTATTTCTTATTTAATTTTCTGATTTTGACATGAATTTGAATAGTAATGAATCAGGAAGAGCACTCAAGTAAAACCAAAAAGGCTAAAGATTGCATTGCAGCCGGATCACTTGCATCTTTGTTGAACCAAAAGGTTTCATCGTTGAAAACAAAAAGAATTGTTCAAGCTACAAGGACAAATGACAAGCATCAGCTGAATACAATTGAAAAACAACTTCCGCAATTAGAAGCTCAAGTGCAAGAACAATTGTTGCAATTGCCTCTAGCTTCCGCTTCTCCTCCAGCACAAATTGTACATGAGCAAGTGCAGCAAAAGTCACTGAACTCTACCTCTCTTGCATCACAAGCATTATGTGAACAATTGCAGTAAAAGTCGTTGGATTCCACCACTCGTACTTCACAAACGGTACATGAACAATTTGAGGATTCTTCCAATCAAGAAACAAACGAACAATCCGAGGAACAAGGCAAGAACATATATTTTATTTTCTTAAATTAACAAATAATATTGACTTTTGGTGATTATTCTTACTTAATATCAATGCAGGTCCTTCTGCCCAAAACAAAAAAAAAAGAGGAAAAACTTTGATACCAAGTGCTCATGGTAGGAAAGAGCACAAGCTAATTGTGGTAAACGAGAACATTTAACCTATAGGTCCTACTGATGATGTTGTAGCAGAGTTGGGTAGCTTTCTCGACACATTGGCAAGGAATATGGCCTTTTGTCCTCTTAATATGTTTAATTGGAGGAAACTTCAAACAAAAGAAGATACGTGGAAATATATCAAGGTTTGAAGTTTGCAATATTGTGTGTAGATATTTCATATTTTTACACTAACCTAATTGTACCTAATTTGTAAGAAAAATATGACATTCTTGATGCTTCAAAAAAGTGGGATTTTGAATCAATTCAAAATGCTTTGAGAAAGTATAAGAATCAATTATTTAACAACCATTATAAACCCTATGAGAATGACGAGCTTCGAATGGAGAAATGGCCAGTTGATGTTCCTGAATCTCAATTTAGGGATTTTCTTAATTATTGCAACTCTAATGCCTACAGGGTAAAATTAAGTATTGTCCTATGATTTGCTGAGAATGTCTGGTTTATGTTTAATTAGAAATTACTTAAATTTGTATTCATTGGCTGATTTACAAAAAATGTCCCAAACTAATACCGAGAATCGCGAAAAGTTAAAATATCCACACACTGCTGGCAAAAGAAGTTTTGCTCGAATATGTGAGGTTTGATATTTTCTTTCTTATTATTGTTTTAAATATGAACTTAATAACTTTATACCACCTTTTATATAATCAAGCAAAAAAGAAAGAAACTTCTAAGCCTCTATCATGTAAAGACATCTTTGTGGCCACAAGAAAAAGAAAACCTGATCGAGTTTACAAGGCCTCGTACACGGATACTCTTAATAAAATTGTACGAGTTATTAATTTAAAGTTTTTTGTTATCATTTGTCTGTTCTTAGTTATTGACTCTGTTCTTAGTTATTGAATCAGTGTCATATACTTTCTGATTTAACAATGACTCAATTTGGTCTTGTATGCTTAAATGGAACGAATACAACCAGCACAAGAAAGCGAAGATGGCAGCCAATCAATTGAAAGATTGCAGGAAAAGTTCAATGCACAGAAAGATGCCATGGAACTACAAGTTGCAGTTAACATCATTTCACAACTTAAGCTTCTGAATCCAAATTTACGGGTTGATCCCAGCATGCTAGGTTTGTATGCTCGTTCACCGGAAGAAGCTTCCTCTGCAAAACAAGCTATTGTGCAACTAATCAATCGCCTATTTACTGGGAGTAATAATCAAGGTCAGTACGTCTATATTTGTTTGTTTCTTGCTTTCTTCTTCTCCTCCTTCTGCTTCTTTTTTAAAATTTCACTTAAACTTATTCGAATTAGCTATAACCTTTTATAAAGAGAATAATTAGCTTATAATATCAACACATGTTGCTTCCTCACACATGCAAAATTTTCCTTTTCTTGTTGCTTATGTTGTGTTTAACTAGTTTCAATGTTTGATATGGAAATGGAAAATGGAAATAACTAACTGAACAGTTTGTTAAGCTAAAGAAAGTCATCTGGTGAAATACTGTTACTGTTGATTAATACTTGAACTTAATACTTTGTCTTAAGTTATAGATTATAGGTCTTATAGAAGTAAAAAGGCTAATTACTAATTGTATTTCCGCCAAAAACTAGGCCGTGGTAATTGTAGCATTGGAAGGTTTAATGATTAAAGAGGATGCCACAGTTGGGTGAGATTCTGCTTATATGTAAGTTGGGTGAGATTCTGCTTATATGTTGCCTTTCTCCGGAAAGAAAGTGAAGGCAGGTCTGACTTAAGCCAGCAGTAGCTGGAGGTTCCGCCTTTTTCCCCCTTTTCTTTTTGTTTTTGAGCTGTCTCTAGTTATATACACCATAGGCACCAGAATAGCAGCAACCCAAAGAATATTAGGGATGGTTAGACTCCGCTAGCTAGTTGGAAACAGGTTAACTATGAGTTCTCTTCATTCTCAAGTTGATGTATACTAGAAAGTTCTCCACATTTA
This sequence comes from Nicotiana glauca, assembly GCA_026770625.1. Classification (NCBI taxonomy): domain Eukaryota; kingdom Viridiplantae; phylum Streptophyta; class Magnoliopsida; order Solanales; family Solanaceae; genus Nicotiana; species Nicotiana glauca. The sequence goes on from MU728501.1 coordinate 24,005, forward strand.
TATGTCGGCAAATCTGCCAGACGCTGAATGAGGATCCCCGACCAGGTTGAACTGTATTTGTCGATCGAATGGACATCTTCATTGAGATAGACTAAGAAACTATACAAAGCGCAAGACTAAAAAAATTAGAAAGCTGATCTACAACAGTGTCCCAATTGAAGGTTAGCCTTGCTTTAGGCGCAAGTGCCAAATAGGAAGAATGATTGATCGTTTAGGTGACATGTTAGCTGCTCCATAGTTGTTTGGCTAAGTATCTCATTTGGATTAGTAGGGTCGGAGGATTTTTATAACTAACATATTTCTCTTAATCACCAAGTAAGATCATTACAAAATCATAGCTAGCCTGGCCATAACTTAGATTTAAGGTGAAACATATTAAAATTCATAGCAATATTAAAAGATACTAATATTATTAAATAATTGAACCCTACCTATGTGCTAATCATATAATTTAACTATCTTTATTTAATTTTGTCATTTGGAATTTCCAGGCTAGCTGAGAAACCCATACGTATCATTCTCCAATTCACAACTTCATGTGGCGGAATTTATTTAGCCAGGGCTTAGTTTTGGGCTAATAATAAGTAATGGCTGTGGATTCTTGTATATTCGTCTGTGCGTTTTCTTTTTCTTTTTGTGTGTAATCTTCTCTCTCTTTCTTCTTCTTCTTCTGTTTGTTAATTGATCATCCGCTTCATCATTAATATTTTCTTATTTTTTCTAGTAAAACGTTGTACTCTTGTGACACTTCATAAGTTAGAGTTTCTGTTTAGACAAAGTCTTAAGTTCAAGTATTAATCGGATTTAAATAGCTGATGCAAGTTGTCTCTTTACTGTTACTAGTACCACCAACTGATAACGTGGTGTCTCAAGCTTGTACTTCTTTGGCTGGTCCCAAACTGTTGATTGAAGTGCTTCCATATATTACGGCTGATCATGCTATTAAGGAACAAATGTTCCTGATCTTCTTGTTTATGATTGGTACAACAAGAGCAAATAGGTGGTAGGGGGATCCCAAACCTTCTCATGTTAGTATCCCACTGTAATCTTATGTCTGGATAATCTCTATAAGAAAAAAGGAAAATTTAACGGGGAATTTCTTGTGCCAAATCATCTTGTTGACTAAAGAGGTATTCTGATAAGTTCTTATACAATTCCAAAGAGATTTAAAACTAAATTTTTTCTCCTTGTTTTCCTAGCTGGCTGGTTGAACCAAGTCCTTACATAGTTTTGCCAATGCTTCTTGAAGTGCCCATTGGGTATAACATTGTTGTGCTTCGTCTCTTACCTGGTTAGCTACTGCCTTCTGGAGGCTTTGGGAGTACAAAGTCTTTTGCATTCTTATACGGATTTAAAGACAACCAATTACTTGGTGTCATCTCTGACTTGTTTTTGAAACACTTTGTGCTTTAAGATTTCTACTTGATATAAGATTGTTTCATCCTAGCAAAAAGAACTGAAGACTTAGAGATCGACATTCTAGTACATTTAAAAACTTTGTACTTTATGTATTGTTTATGGGCCATACCCATTCTTATAATGATAAACCGGTTCTTGAAGGATAATGACTTTATTTATCCTCTTTTGTAGGTGGAGCAATTGAAGAAAGGGAGGATGGAGATTGTGAAGATCTAGACCTTACTTAAGAACTTTGAATTGTTGTCCATGTTCTAGGAATCTTTTGTTATCAACATTTGAACTAACTCTTGAAGTGTTGATATAAAACTTATGTGATTTGGTCAAAATATTTTGATTTTATGGAGTAAGTGTTGATGTAAAACTTTTGTGATTGGGTTAAAATATTTTGGTTTTATGGAGATAATATAGATTATGAAGTGTTTTATCTTTTTATTTATATAAGTTTCAGATTATTACAAATTTTATATATCTAAAAATATTCATTTACAGCCAGGACATAATAGTCTAGTAGAACCGTTCCAATAGGTCTTGCAAACCGTTCCAATAGGTATGGCAAATTACCCCAAAATAGTCTACAAGAACCGTTCCAATAGGCATTCAAAAATGTTCCATTAGATCTTACAAATCGTTCCAAAATGTGCAACAAACTAACACAATAGGTAGTTAAAACTGTTGCAAAAGAAAAAAACCCGTTACAATAGCGTGATGAAATCGTTAAAATATTTGTAAATAAACGTTGCAATAAGTTACATAACCGTTGCAACATATTATATGGTAACGGCTACCAACCGTTGCTATAAACTATATGGCAGTGGTTTTTAACCGTTACAATTGGAAAGAAATAGTCGGTAATTCAGACAGAGGAACAACCGTTGCGATAGATTTACCTTTAGCAACGGTTTGGGTAATCGTTGCAAGAACCGTTACTCTAGATCTACTGGCACGACAGCGTATGTAACGGTTGCTAAACCGTTCCAATAACTCTATGGCAACGGTTTACCTCTCTGTTGCAACGGTTTTACGGCTGTTGCAATAGGCTCATTTTCCACTAGTGATAAATGCTAAAATAAAACTGAGCTGATAATTGAGAATTGATAATTGATAACTGAAATAATAACTATCAAAATTGAACTGAAATGATAGCTGAAGTTATAATTGATAAATGATAACTGATAACTGATAAATGATAACTAATAACTGAAGTGATAACTGATAACTGATAACTGATAACTGATACCTGAAATGATAACTAATAACTGAACTGAACTAAGGAAGTAACGATATGAATACTCCCTCTTCTGAATGACGAACAACCTGTTTATCTGAATAAGCTACGGCCTCGGGCCCAATATATATGTGCACATGCTACGGCCTCAGGCCCAAGTATATGTATACATAACTACGGCCTCATGCCCAAAAATGCATAAAGCATAAACTATGACCTCAGGCCCAAAAATGCATAAAGCATAAACTACGACCTCAGGCCCAAATACAGCTGTTCAATATTTAGGAACTGAAAATCATACTGAAATAGATGATGCTGAAATTCTGAATCATACTGAGTTAAATGATACTTGAATGCTGAATTACACTGAGTTACATAATACTGAATAGGACTGGATTGAGACATGTATTCTTGAACAGATTATGAGCACTGAAACTTTAACTGTTTGTGACATGCTGAGGAAGCTATACTGAGACTCAGGGACATCAATCCCAAGTCTATATTGAATACGAACTAAGTTCACAACATTCAGAATGAAAGTCATGAACGAGTTATGAAGCTAGAGAATAAAAGTTCTACAACTATTCAAGAAATTAGGTTAAACTATATTTTTGAAGTTAGAGACTAGAAGTTCTACAATTATTCAAGGAATTAGGCTAAACTATATTTCTGAGGCAATTAGTAACGTGGGAAAAGGAACATAATGTAGGGAGAATTATAAAAATTTCCAAACATAGAGAGTTAGCCGCATATACCTGAATTTCGCAACTTAGTAATACTACAATGATCCACAACACTAAAAACCTTCAATCTATAATAGCAACATCCAATGTAACCCAATATTAGTAACAAATTCCATAACTTAAACCATTTAAGCATATTATCGAACACCCTGTAGGCATAATTCTCTACATCTCATCGTCATATAGTTAGTTCATCTAATTACCACCACTCATCAACAATTTATCCCACCATCATGATTAACCAGTTTATAACTTCCAACACCACATATATGACCATCCATCCACACCCGACTAATAAAATTCCATCAAATATTCATCTTTCAATCTCTACTATAGTTATGTAATTCAATAGGGAACTTATAGCTTCCCAATCATCATATCAAGAGTTCCTATACTTATTCATACTCATATTCCCTTAATAAATTCATACATGTATGTCTAAGGGTGTAGGATTACCTTTTGGTACAAATCTTGCAAAACCTTCCTTTGAGTTGTGAAGGAATTTCTTAAAGATCTATGTGTTTTATGAGTAGATTTCATCAATACTAGTGTAATATTTATGGAATTTCACACCAAGTTAATGGAGATTGCTTACCTTGAAGATGGTAGGAGTTGGTTCTCTTGAGAGGGTGAAGGAACACCCTAAAGTTCGAACAAAATAAATGGGTAAAAAAGAACCCCGAATTGAGTATATAGTGTTTCGGGCGCCACTGGTGGTGCTGGACGTTGCCTGTGGCGCTGATTCTAGTATCTCAAAATTTTCTGGCTCCACGGCTAACGCCTGGTGCTACCCATGATGCTGGCGATAGAAGGGACACAAAAACGGTCATAACTTTCTATATACACCTCCAAACGACGAACGGTTTGATGCGTTTGAAACTAGACTCGAAGAGCTTTAATTTGATAGTTTGTGAATCACACTACTCCTAATATACATGTATATATGCTTTTCCAAAGTGAGGTCTTGTGCGTACTCATTTGGAATTTTTAGTCTATCATGTAATTTCCAACTTGCCCTAGACTTAGGTCTCTCCTTGGACCCAAATCACTTATGATATGCCTCGTAACCTTATTATCATAATCTAACCATCATACATCATATTAATACTCATTAAATGCATCCACAACTGATTCAAATTTACGGGGTATTACAATATATATATATATATATATATATATATTT
>MU728501.1:45244-111690 GCA_026770625.1 Nicotiana glauca
GAAGACATGGCCGCTCCATCACCGGCCTGAGCTGTAATACCTGTCTGAGCTGCCACTGCGGGATGAACCACTGGAACCTGAGTCCGGGGAGCTACCTGCTCTGGAGTACGCGTAGTAGGAGTCTGAACCCCTCCTCCATCCTGAGAAGTGGCTGGTGCTACTGGCAGCAAACCCGCTCTGGTGACACTGTCCATAAAGCCTGCTATATGGACGAGAGCATTCTGGAGATCCGGGGGAAACATAACCCCTCCTGGGACCTGAGCTGGGACCACTGGAGCTGCTGGGGCTGGAACCTCCTCGTCAAGGTCAATATGAGGCTCCACCTCTGGAACTGCTACCTGGGGTTGAGCCCTGCCCCTACCACGGCCTCTGGCACGGCCTCGGCCCCTGCGCCTCATGGGAGCTACTGCTGGGGGCTCGGGCTGCTGCGCGGTAGAAGAAGAAGCACGTATTCTCACCATCTGCAAAAGAACAGAGTAGAAGGACAATCTGTATTGGAGAAACAGATTCGCACGACAAGAAAGAACAAAAGTGAAACGTTTCCTAACTCTGTAGCCTCTGGGGGATAAATACAGACGTCTCCGTACCGATCCCTCAGACTCTACCGAGCTTGTCTGTGAGTTGTGAGACCCGAGTAACCTAGTGCTCTGATACCAACTTGTCATGACCCAGATTTATCCCACCATCGGGCGTCGTGATGGCGCCTACTAACATAGCTAAGCCAGCCGAAACATTTCACATTCTCTATCCACCCTTAACAAAATAATATTCTAACAATAATTGAATAAGTGCGGAAGACTTTAGTTTTAACAAAATGATATAAAAATGCAGAAGTTTCAAAATACGCCTCTATCCAGTATCTGGTGTTACTACTCACGGACTACTAAGGAGTACTAAAAACATCAGTCTGAAAGAAAATACACAAGAGTCTATCTCGATACAAATAAACAAACTGAAGTGACATAGATGAGACTCCGAGCCCGTGGACGTCAGCTAAGCTACCTGAGAGTCTCTGGACTGAAGGTCGGCTCCCGGGCTAGAACTGCTGCGGCAGTCCGTAGGCTGCCCCCTGATCTATGCACAAAAAGGCACAGAAGTGTAGCATCAGCACAACCGACCCCATGTGCTGGTAAGTGTCTGGCCTAACCCCGACAAGGTAGTGACGAGGCTAGACAGGACCTACCACAAACAACCTATACGGATATATATAATAACAGGATAATATGCTAATCTAAACAGTTAAAAGGGGAGGGAAGCATGCTGGGGGGTACAGCAGTTCAAATACAGAAATCGGCTAACAAGAGTGGAAACTGAGCAAATAATAACTGATAAAGAAATATCGGAAAACTCAACACACAGAACAATATACTCAGTCCATATTCCCGTTGAGGCGCGCAACCCGATCCTCAACAATTAACACTGTTGCAGCGTGCAACCCGATCCTCGACAATTAATCCGTTACGGCGTGCAACCCGATCCTCAACATTTACCAATAAAACTCACCCGACGTCATTTGCAACTCAGGTGCGAGGGAAGTAACATCAAAAATACAAAAGTCCCAACGAGAGAATATATTTAACAACTCAAATATCCCGACAAGGGAGAATTAAATTTATACTAAAATCCCATCAAGGGAGTATTCAATTTATACCAAAATCCCGACGAGGAATCAATCACAACTCCTTTCAATACTTTCATCTATTACTCAATGGTAGTTATCGTTGCAGCCAACACTCCAAAGTGTTAATATTTCCTGATTTATCCTCAAACTCTTCACATTATGTAGTTATCATTTATTAGCTTAGAAGAAGTTTCAAATTATCTCAAAAACAAGTACAAACAAGGACCCTCGGTCATGCTAGACTCCGGTGTATAGACACTCGTCACCATGCGTATAAACGGTACTCCATCATTTAGCAAATAGCAATTTTTAATACTCTAATCCTATTCCCTCAAGCCAAAGTTAGATCAAACACTTACCTCAAATGCTCCAAAAGTCCACTCAAGCCTCTAGAATAGCTTTACCCCTCGAATTCACCACCAAACCGCTCGAATCTAGTCACAAATTACTTGAATGCATCAACAAATGCTAATTGAATCAACATGAGTGCATGAAAACGAATTTCCTAAAGTTTTACTCAAAATTTCCCAAAATGACCCCGGGCCCACGTGGTCTAAACCCGAGGTTTGAACCAAAACTCGGTTACCCATTCCCCCGTGATTCCAATTATATGATTAGTTTTGTAATCGGAACCCAAATTGAGGTCCAACTTCCCAATTTTTGAAAACCCTAATCCTTAACCAAACCCCCAATCCCCTTTTTTATGAAAATCCTTGATTTAAGTTGAAATCATGTTACAAGATGTTAAGGAGTGAAGAAAATAAATTAGAAATCACTTACCAATCGTTTTGAAGAAGAAGAATTGTTTGGAAAATCGCCTCTTATGTTTTGGGTTTTGAAAAAGTGTAAAATGGCTGAAAATCTCAGATTTATATACTTTACTGAAGGCTGGCGCGGACCGCACAAAAATGCCACGCGGCCGCACCGAAAAAGGGAAGAAAATTAGTTCTCTGAACCTACCCAGCGCGGACCTCACTGTTTTGGTGCGCGGCCGCGCTGGTGGACCTGCACCTGACTTCTCTAGACCTACCCAAGCGGACCGCATAGAAATGCGCCGCAGCCATCGTGGCTTCCAGCGCGGACCGCACTGATTTGGTTTGCGGCCGTGCTGGTTGAACTTAAACCAGCGACTCTCTGAACCAGTCCACGTGGACCGCGCAGAAATGCACCGTAGCTGCGTGGGACCTGCTACACTGCCACATCTGATATTTTAAGCCTAAGGCCTCCCCGGACCGACTCAAAACTCACCCGAGCCCTCGGGGCTCCAAACCAAACATACACATAACTCCAACAACATCCTACAGACTTACTCGCGCGATCAAATCGCCAAAAAACATCAATTACATAGAATCGAGCCTCAAACTCATGATTTTCATTTCAAAGTTCATCAACCTTCAACTTTAGACATCTAGGTCCGAAACACGTCAAACGACGTCCGATTTCGACCAAATTTCACAGAAAGCGCTTAACGCATATTTAAGACCTGTACCGGGCGTCAGAACCAAAATACGAGCCCGATACCTATATTTTTTTTCTAGCTCATTTTCATTTCTAGTTTTCCTTAATAATTTCAGAAAACAATTTAACAAAAAAATTCTTTTTTTTTACCGGGGTTCTGGACCTCGGATTTCTACTCCGGGCTCATGCCCGAGTTCCATATTTTTCTACGGACCTCCCGGGGCCATCACATCACGGGTCCGGGTCCGTTTACCTAAAATATTGATCAAAGTCAACTATATCAATATTAATATCATATTTCTTCAAATTTTTCACAGAGTTCACATTTTATAGCATAAAAACTTTCGGCTTCGTGCCCGGACTGTGCACGCAAATCGAGAAAACTAAAAATGAGGTTTTCAAGGCCTCGAAAGCGCGGAAAAAAGGGACAAATACGGTGATAACCCTTTGGGTCGTCACAATTATATACACACAACAACCTGATCAGCTTGTATATGTTGATGATTTTGCCCACATTGGCTGAGATGATTTGATGGGATGCTCTCAAAAGCCTGATGATGTTATGAAATATGTACATATGCACGACATAACATTCATATGCATATGCATGACACTATAATTATTTCCGAAGCGTATAATAAAATTTTAATAGTAATAATAATTCGTCTTATGCTCAAGTTACTAATTTTACTTTTACCATTACCTTTAGTTATCTTTAAGTGATCAATTTTTTTAAATTTAAAAGAAAATTCAATTTAAGTTTGATTTCAGAAAAAAGTTTATTAGCTGATGAGGTACGTTTTTACTTAATGTGGAAATCACTATCCATAAAGGTGGGTTGGGAAAGAAGTTTTAAATTTTGTCAAAGCATATAGTTATGTCGTTTTCTTAATTAAATGGTGAAAGAAATAGAGACATAGCCTGTAATGTTTGCTGAAACGTAGGACTATATACAATGTCATTATTTGGACAAGTTGAGTTATTTATTCAATAATTTTTCAATATCTGTTATGTACTTATTTATGTGCCTTACATACTCAGTACATTATTCGTATAGACGTCCTATTGTTTGGGACGCTGGATTCATGCTTGTAGGTATTTATAATCAGTTTGACGAGCCCTCATAGTTGACGAGATTTGCTTCAGTGAAGGATCGGTAAGACTTCACCACATTTGGAGTGCAGCCAAGTCTATGAGTCACCGCGTCAAATAGTCTACCTATAACATACACTTATAGGTAGGCCGGTACCCTATCCCATTTGATGTCAAATAATCTTAAAGGCTTTGTAGACAGAGATTCAGATTGTACAGTATGTCAGAGGCCTTGACGGCCCATATGTATTCATGTGTTAAGAAAAAATGGTTCGGTGACACAGTGTTTTCCACTTATAGTTATACATAACGAGTTATGGCCATGTTGGCCCATGAAAGTTACCAAGAAAAAAAAAAGAGTTACAGAGTGGTTTGCTCGGGCCGGTGATGCCAGCAACATCTCCCCAGGTTTGGGGCATGACATTCCTTTTGCTGGGGACGCTGCATTTTATGCATACAGGTGCTGATAGACAGCTGTATAGACCTTCCCAGTTGACAAAGTCAAACATCAGCTTGGTTTCTAAGCTCCACTTCCTCGAAGTTACCAAGTCTATACCTTGGAGTCCCTTTTATATATACAGGTTTGATGGACAGGTCGTGTCATGACCCAAGTTCCCCCACTGTGAATATGTCGTGATGGCACCTAATCCCTATAACTAAGTGAGCCTAACAATGCGGAAAATAACATAACTTGTGGAATAATTAATTTAAAACTGAACAACTAAAAGAAAAACTGTATATAAATGTCGCTCGGCATATACAACTCAATAATGTAGAAGTCTACAATATCACCCCAAAACCCGGAAACTCACGGGAACACAAGCTAGAGGAAGTACTAAAAAAAATGCTCTAATCTCCAAAGATGTCTACAACAAGAGTATGGTAGAAGGCTAAATACTATAGATAGAGTAAAGAAGGAGACTCTTCGGTCTGCGGATGTGGCAGATGTACCTCGAAGTCTCTGCAGCTCTCCCTACCTCAAGGATAGTGCACCTGAGATGGAGTACCTCGATCTACACATGGGAAACATGCGCAAAAAGGGCATGAGTACAACACAATGGTACTCAGTAAGTGCCAAGCCTAACCTCGGTTGGGTAGTGATGAGGAAAGGTCAGGGACCTACTGAGATAAAACATAATAAATGATCAAATAAGGAAAAACAGTATAGATAAAGTCTATAGTGAGAATCTAAACAGAATAAATACAAATAAATACTACTCACAATAGGAACAATAATCGGGGATCTCTTGGTATTCCGAGGATCTCTTGGTATCCTCATCATATACACGAGGGATCTCTTGGTATCCTCAAAACTTATATTTACAGGTGCCAGGGATCTCTTGGTATCCTCAAAACTTATATTCACAGGTGCCAGGGACATCTTGGTATCCTACACCCTCAGTCCATAACATAACAAGTGCAGGGGGATCTCCCGTGGCACGAGAACTTGGAATAAATCAGATAGTGATCAAAAGTGATTCACAACTTGTGGTTAACCAAATGCTGGGGACTTTCACGGCCAGGGAAGCCGGGATGCAATAGTATTTGGAGAAAGTGCGAGAATTAATTAATCAATTCCAAACCTAGAAAGTCATGCAAATTCCAAGGGATGAAAATGGTGAAGCAGACGCTTTAGCTAATCTTGCATCCACAACTAATGTAGCGAATGATGCGAATGCTTCAATTATAAATTTATTCCACTCAACTCTTCAACCTGATAAGTATGAGGTAAATGTCAATCATTTAACCTGGGATTAGAGGAAAGAAATTGTTACTTTTTTGTAGTATGGTACCGTCCCTGATGACAAAAGGAAGGCTTACGCTCTACGAAAAAAGGCCCGATACTGTTTAAACAAGGAAATTTATATCGAAAAATGTTCGATGGCCCCTTAGCAAGATGTCTCGGACCTTCTCAAATGGAGTGCGTAATGAGGGAAATACATGAAGGACATTGCAGAAATCACGCAGGAGGAAGATCGTTAGTAAAGACTTTTATTAGGGCAAGGTATTATTGGCCTAAAATGGAAGAAGAAGCAGAAAATTTCGTATCTAAATGCGATAAATGTCAAAGGTACGGTAACAATATGCATAGACCAGCGGAGTTATTGCATCCAATTATAGCCCCATGGCCCTTCATAAAATGGGGAATGGATATTGTAGGACCATTGCTACAGGCAAAAGGTCAGGTAAAGTTTCTACTTGTACTCACTGATTATTTCACTAAATGGGAGAAGCAGGAGCGTTTAAGCAGGTAAGAGAGAAAGAAGTTAAAGACTTCATTTGGAGAAACATAATATCCCGATTCAGAGTACCAAAGGAGATCATGTGTGATAATGGTCCACAATTCATAGGAGCTCAAATCACAGAATTTTTTTAAAGTTGGCAAATCAAAAGGATAGCATCTACACCATATCACCCAGTAAGGAATGGACAAGCGGAATCCACAAACAAGATCATTATCAATAATTTGAAGAAACGGTTACATGAATCAAAGGGTAATTGGCCTGAGGTACCTGGAGTTTTATGGGCTTATCGTACTACTACAAAAACAAGAACGAGAGAAACACCATTCTCATTGGTGTATGGAACCGAGGCCTTGATTCCAATTGAGATAGCAGAACCAAGCACACGGTTCATGCAAACAACATAGGAATCGAATAATGAAGAGATGCGTGTTAACCTTGATTTACTCGAGGGAAAAAGAGAAACTGCCTTAATAAGAATGGCAGCATAGAAGCAAGTTATTGAACGATATTATAACAGAAAGGCACACCTCAAATTCTTTAAAATTGGGGTCTTCATACTCAAAAAGGTTTTTCAATCTACAAAAGCTGCTAATTCAAGAAAGCTAAGTCCAACATGGGAAGGACCCTATAGAATTAGAGATATTGCAGGGAAAGGAGCATACGAGTTAAAAACGATGGACGGGAAAATCCTACCTTCGCACTGGAATGTGGTCCATTTAAAGAGATATCACTTCTAAGGAAATACCCACGATCAGGTATCATCATGTTAAAATTTATTTTTAAATTATTAATGTTTTACTAACAATTTTAGATGCTAGGCAAAACGCTAACCCGTACTAAATGATGAGTCACGACCTGTAAGGAAAAACAGAATACAATAAAATTCATGGCCTAGGGTTACAATTGTTCTGATAGAAACACAAACGGGTTAAACTGTCTTCATCGATTATTGCACCTCCGAGTCCCGTATGTTTTTCCTTTTAAGGAAAAGGACCAAGAGATATACATTAACAAGTGCTCGAGGTTTCATACTTCAACGCTCAAACACTTGGGGGACTATGCAGCATACACGTGCACGTGTATGCAGAAAGTGAAAGAATAAAAGCGAAAAGTTGTGAAGATAAGTGCAAGATAAAAGCTATGAAGACAAAACACTCGTCATAGTGTTCTTTCCCATGAGAACAATGGATTCACTTCTCAAACCCTTCCTAATGTTTTGAAGCCAAATGGATCTTACATATATCCCTCAACAGTTAGGGTAAAGACTATGTATCAAAACGGGTTATAAGTAAAAACCCCATTTTTATTATTCTTTTTGTATAAAAATCTGTTACAAGAAAAACATTTACGAGAAAGTTATAGATGTAATTCAAATACATGTAAAGTATTATTCAAAAGCTTATCAAGTTTCATAAACAAAAACTTGTCAAAGTTATTTCAAACAAAACATGTGTGTTCCTGTTTCTTTGATCATATTAAAACACCATTATGAAGTTGAGACGTCATCTTCATTAAGTGTCAATAATATAAAAGGGCCCTCTTTTATAAAACTCATGTTGATAAGTCATGAGGTTAATCATCAAGCATTTTCAAAGGATAAAAATAAAAAACTATTCTCTAAGTCCTTAAGAATAAAAAGGCAAGAGTAGAATAAATAGAAGTAATAAAAACTTCTTAATATATTTAAAAAATAAACTAAGTACAAAACTTAGTCATCAAATTGTTTTATACAAACGCCCCATTATGAGAATTGAAGAAACCCTTAAACAAATTAAGGGGTTAACCATCATTTGTCAGTAAAAGAAAAAGTTAAGTCATTGGGAGGCAAGTGCGTCAGAAGTAACGATGCTAGTTTTGGGAGAAACTTGTGCTGCAGGCACGGTGTCAACTTGACTCGAGATAACAGGCTCGAAGATGGGAGCAAGAGTCATAGAAGTTCCAACTTCTGAAACCTGAGTCACGGTAGCTTCATCCTCGGGAACTTGTGTTATGGGCGCGGTATTCTCATCTTCAAGATTTTCAGTCCCAGCTATTTCAAGTTCAGGATTTTCAGCTACGGGGACTTCAACTGCAGGAGAAGGAGAGTCTAATGGCCGTTGAGTTTTTTCAATAGTCTCTAATACCTTAGCCAATTCTGACTTTAAATCGAAGTTTTCTTGGCTAGCTTCAGTTAAAGCATCACGCCGAGAATTTAGAAAGGTCCAAGTTACTTCGATATCTAACTTCTCCTTAAGAAGTTCATAATCTCTTTCCCAAGAAGCGATTTCGCTTTTCAATTCTTCATTCTCGATCAAAGTCGAATTGAAACAAGTTTGGAGGGAGGTATAAGAATTTTCTAAGGTAAGAACCTTATCTGAAGAAATTCTCAAGTATTCTTAAGCTTGAGTCATATTTTGCACCAACTCCCCCGCGTACACCTCTTTTTGATTAAGAAGTGCCCTAAGATCTCTAATCTCTTCACTTGCCTTTGACAACTGATCCGAAAAAGAAAACTCAAGGCGTTCTTTGTCCTTATCTATTTGGATCGAAGAGGCTTTAGCCACAGCTAACATCGAAGTAATTACATGCCTCTGCTGCTCTAGCTGGCTCCTACTTTCCTGCAAATCTTACAAGGCTATTTGAGCACTTTCAAATTGCCCCTTCCAATTTGCTGCCTCCAACTTAGCCTCGTGAGCCACTCTCTCGGCTTCAAGAATCTTTTCCTCAGAGTCACGGGCCACCTTCTCTAAAAGAGAGATTCTGCCCATCAACTCTATACCAATAAGGTTAGCCTTCAAGCAACAGAGAAGAAAAGTAAGAATCTGAAGGTAAAAAAAAAATTTAAATAAGTAAGAAAAATACCCTCAGAGTGGAATGAACAATATCGTTCATTAGGGTCAAGCAGTTGTAGCTGTCCATTTTTTCTTTTTCAGTTGAGCCAATCAAAGGCCCAAGCCATACGTCTGCTTGACCGGATTTCATCAAGAGGCTACTATTTGTCGAAACTTCTATGGTCACGCTCCTCATAGCAGCACTTCTACTCGAAGAACCTGCTTCTATATGTTGAAAGGTAGAAGGGGGGACTATGGAAGAAGGAGCAGTAGAGGAAGTGAACACAACAGGAGGAGAAACAGAAGCCGGTGGGGTAAGCAAAGAGGAAGTTGCAGGTAAAGGAAGAATAGAAGAGACAGGAGTAGAAAAGGAGGAAAGGGGAGGTTCATCCAAAACCGGACCTAATTCACCGCCTTTAAAGCCCCCAGCAAAAAGTTCCCTAATAGACTCATGAGTGTCTCGGGGGGCTATATCGTCATCAGAGACGACGTGAACAGTTTCACTAGGATAAGTACGAGGAGGTGAAGCTTCAACATCGTCATCAGACACGATATGCCTCCTAACTCTTTACCTAGGGATTAGAGAACTATCCTCTCCCTCTTCTTCTTCAGGGTCCTCATACATGAACTTTCTTTTTACTAAAGTACCCTTAGCTCTACCTAAGTACAGGTAAGCTCCTGAAGAGGCACGAGTGGCCGCCACAGCTTCTGCAGCAATTCGTCTATTTGAAAATCCTGATAAAAAGGGTAAAGATTGAATCAATAGAGAGAAAATTTTATGTACGAGAAGATAAGAAAAGAGAGAAACAAAAATTCTTACCAAGGGTTTTTACTTTCCAACCGTGAAGATTGAAAATAGACTTCCAAGACCTAGCCTCCATAAGCACGAACTTCAATAGCTTATCTACCCAACCATGAAAATCAGGGATGAGATCCACAATTCCCATGGTTGCTGCAAAACAGAAGAAGAAAGTAAAATTAGAAAAGGGGATGATTTTAAGGAAAGAGATATGATAAAGAAGAAAACTTACGTGCAAGGTTCCATTTTTCAGGAAAGGGAATGTTTTCTTCACCCACCAAACCCACTGTGGGTACAGCAACAAACTATGCGTACTAGCCACGATCTTTATCATCTTCGGGGCTTACTAAAACCCTTTTACTCCTCGCTACTAAGGTGAAAACACCATTACAGAATAACCTGGGGGAGAAAAGATGAATAAGGTGGGGGAAGGTAAAATCAGAGCCAGCCTTGTTCGAAAGATATCTTAAACAAGCTACAGCTCTCCAAATGATTGGGCCAATTCGTGCTAAGCAGACCTTGAAAAACGGCAGAAGTCAAGGATTACAGGATCGATAGCTGGTTTAAATCCCAAAGTAAAGGGATAAGTGTAAACAAACGAATGGCCTTCTTTGTAAGAAGATATTCTTTGATTTGGATTAGGGATTTCAATAGGGAAAAAACTACTCCAGTGGCAATCTATACGAACTATAGAAGTTAAAACTTCTGTAATTAAAGTGGGCTAAGTATCGGACAGCCTCGCGAAGAACAAAGTTCCAAAAATTCATTTTCCAAACTCTGCTCGGACAGCCTCTATTGTAATGCTCATAACTTTTTACAAACAATTCCAAATGACTATTGTAATATGTTTCTGAAAACTAGATTTAAGGGGCTACAACTTTCATTTTTTAATCACCTCGAAATTCCTTGTAGATAAAAAGATATGAGCTTCCGAAGTAGGACTTGCGCGACAGAAAATTTCTTCTTCGCGAACGCGAAGCACTGTCGCGAACGCGAAGAACAAAAGTCCCAGATGACAATTCCTTCTTCGTGAACGCNAAATCAAGGCTTAAGTTAAACTAAAACTTTCAAAACTCATATTCAATCAAAAACCCGACCTAAACCCCTCCGAATCAGTTGAAATTTTGCACACAAGTCCAAAATCACCTAACGAAGCTACTGAATCTCTCGGAATTCCATTCCGACTCCCGGATCAAAATTCCACCTGTCAACCGGAAATCGCCAAAACACTTACTTCGCCAAAATAGGCTAACTTCTTCACCGGACATCCAAAATTACTTCCAATTGCACTCCTAAGCCTTAAATCATCCCCCGAAACTAACCGAATCATCGGAATTCAATTCCGAGCCATCTAACTCACAAGTCAACATCCAGTTGACTTTTCCAAACTAATTCTTCCTTAAAGAGACTAATCGTCTCATTTCTTACCAAACTCTATCCGAATCACTTCAAATTCACCAAACACAACTGAAACATGAGGAAGCATAAAACGGGGAAAATGGGACGGAAACGCATGAGACAACGGGTCGGGTCGTCACACGTAGGCAATCACCCTACGGTCCTGCATCAACACCGCTCCTAGGCCAACACTAGAGGCATCACAATAGATAGTATAAGACCCCGAACTAGTAGGTAACATCAAAATTGGGGTTGTAGTGAAAGTTGTCTTGAGCTTGTGAAAGTTCACCTCTCACTCCTCTGTCCATTGAAATGGGGCACCGTTTTGGGTCAATCTAGTGATAGGGGCTGCAATCGATAAAAATCCCTCCACAAAACGACGGTAGTAGCCCGCCAAGCCAAGGAAACTACGAATCTCTGTAGTTGAGGAGGGCCTAGGCCAACTCTACATGGCCTCTATCTTCCTCGGATCCGCCCGAATGCCCTCACTCGATACCACATTTCCTAAGAATGTCACAGAACTCAACCAAAACTCACATTTTGAGAACTTTGCATATACCTTCTTATCTCTTAGGGTCTGAAGCACTATCCTTAGGTGTTGTTCATGATCTTCCCGACTCCGGGAGTATACAAGAATATCATCTATGAAAATAATGGCGAACGAGTCGAGATATGGCATGAACACACTGTGCATCAAATGCATGAACGCTGCTGGGGTATTGGTCAATCCAAATGACATAACGAGGAACTCTTAATGGCCATACCGAGTCCTGAAGGCAATCTTTGGGATATCGGGCTCCCGAATCTTCAACTGATGGTAATCTGAGCGCAAGTCAATCTTAGAAAACACTTATGTGCCCTGAAGCTGGTCAAATAGATCATCAATATGAGACAAAGGATAACGGTTCTCACTATAAACTTGTTCAACTGGCGATAATCAATACACATACGCATGGAACCATCCTTTTTCTTCACAAACAAGATAGGAAATAAAACCCTTATCAAGCAATTCCTGCAACTGATCCTTCAACTCCTTCAACTCAAGAGGAGCCATACGGTACGGAGGGATAGAAATGGGCTAAGTGCCAAGCAACAGATTAATGGAAAAATCAATGTCCCTATCAGGCGGCATGCCCAGAAGATCAGCTGGAAACACATCGGGATAATCCTATATTACGGGGACTGACCCAACAGAAGGGGTATCAACACTAACATCTCTCACATAGGCTAAATACATGGCACATCTCTTCTCAACCATACGTTCTGCTTTAAGGAAAGAGATAACTCTACTAGGAGTGTGATCTAAAGTACCACTCCACTCAGCACACGGAATACCTGGCATAGCCAGTGTCACAGTCTTGGCGTATCAATCAAGAATAGCAAAATGGGGTGACAACCAGTCCATGCCCAAGATAATATCAAAGTCAACCATACCGAGTAACAATAAATCTGCTTTGGTCTAAAAACCACGAATAGTAACCAGACATGACCAATAAATGTGATCCACAACAAGAGAATCCCCCATAGGAGTAGAAATATAAACGGGGGAACTCAAACAATCCCCAGGCACACCCAAATGCGGAGCAAAGTAAGAAGACACATAAGAATAAGTAGAGCCCACATCGCATAGAACCGATGCCTCCCTGTGACAAACCAGTACAATACCTGTAATAATGGAGTCGGAGGCAATAACCTTAGTAGGAGCAGGAATAGCATAATATCTAGCCTGGCCCCTCTCTCGAGGGCGACCTCTATCTCCCCGACCTTCGCCCCTAGCCAGCTGGGCAGATGGGGTAGCAGCTGGAGCTGTGATCATGGCTTGAGAACTCTGCTGAGCACGCTGTGGCTGAGAAGTCTGTGGGGGTGAACTCCTCCCAAGTCTGGGGCAATCCCTTACTAAACGGTAGGAGTCACCACACTTAAAACAAGCTCTAGGAGAGCACAGTGGCTGAGACTGGCTCGAGCCAGATCTGCTAGACTGACCTCTGAAAGCACCCTGCGCAGGAGGCGCGCTAGAAACTAGAGGTGCATAGTAAGGCTCCTGAGGTATAGGCGGATCTGGAGCACTGCTGGCTGCTGGAAGAGCTAAATTAACGTGGCGACCCACATAACCCCTACCATGACGACCTACTACTGGGGTATGGGCACCAGAGTAGTGACCCGACTCTCGAGACCTCTTGGCCTGCCTCTCCACTCACTCCCTGGCGAGCATACCCTCGATCCTCCTAGCAATGCTTACTACCTACTGATAAGGGATGTCCATTTCCAACTCTCGATCCATGCTAGATTTGATGGGTGGGGTAAGACCCTCAATGATCCTATGAACTCTCTCACGCACTATACCAACCAAGGCCGGTGCATGCTTACCAACCTAGTATAGTGGATAGCATACTCCAAAACAGTCATAGTACCCTGGCGCAAATGCTCAAACTCTGTGCCCCATGCGTCCCTGAGACTTTGAGGGACAAACTCTCTCATGAACATATCTGAGAATTGGGTCCAGGTCAGTGAGGCAGCCTCGAAACTCGCTGAAGCTGGAAGGCAATAAAGGAAACCTCGCTGGACTCTACTATGCCTATAGTGCGAAGAATACGATGACACTCATCTAGAAATCCCATTGAATACAAGAGGCTTGTACTTCTTGAACCTCTCAAGCCTCAATTGCTCATCCTCAGAAGCCGCTACCCTGCCCTCGGGTTGAACGAGCACCGCAGGCGATGCGGGAATAATCTGGGGAACCTGCTCATCATGCACTCGCTGCTCAGGAGTGCGGACGGCGGGAGTCTGTGCTCCTCCCCCAGCCTGAGATGTGGCTGCAGCAAGGGGAAGTAACCCTGCTTGAGCTAAGGTGGTGTACATACTCATGAACTAAGCCAAAGTCTCCTAAAGAGCTAGAGAAGTAGTGGCAGTAGTAGGCATGTCAGGTTCCTGGGCTCCGGCAGTATCTACTGGTGGTGCCTCGTCGGCAGATCGCGCAGGTGCTCTGGCTGCACCATGTGCGCGTCCTCGAACTCTACCCTGGCCCTGGCCCCTGACGGCTTCATTAGGGGGCACGGGTGCCTAGTCATCTCAAGCAGCACGTGTCCTCACCATCTGTAGGAGAATAGAAGATAGAAGTTTAGAATTGGTGATGTCAAGATGTCGCACGACAAAGAAATCAAATGAAATGAAAAAGTAATAGAAAATCCTAGTCTAACATGTTGCACGGAGTACAAACAAGACAGTTTAAGCACTTAGGCAAGTAAGTCAAATAAACATGCTTCTCTAAACTAACATAGGATAAACTTGCAATTTAAAATAAACAGATAAGCAAGAAAACTCAATTTAATTACTTCAAGTTAAAATGGATTTCCAATAATTAGCTAAACTACGCACTTGTCACCTCACGTACGAGGCATTCAAATATCAAATATCATGTCCTAAGGGGAGGAGGTCCCCCACACAAGGTTAGACAAGCCATTTACCTCAAACTGGCATAAAAATCAACTAGAAACCATATCTTTGCCATGAGTATCCGACTCCAAATGGCCCAAATCTATTCAATTCAATTACATATCGTAACTAACATCTCAAGCAACTGATTATACTGTTTAATTTAAAGCTAAGGTGCAAAATTAGGTAAAATAACCAATACGCCCCTCAGGCCAACGTCTCGGAATCGAATGAAATTAATACTTTCAGAACCCCGTACTCTGACGAGTCTATAAATAACAAGAACACTGATATCTGAATCCAAATGACATCGCAAATCCTCAATTAAAGGTCTAAGAACTTTTTCCCCAATTTCTACCAAAATTTCAAAATTAAATGGTGAAATTAACTAAAGATTGATGGAATATAACTAGAATGGGTTAAAGAAACGTTACCCAATGATCTCCTCTTCAAAACCCTCTCAAAATCGCCCTCTCCCGAGCTCCAATTTGATTTTTCAACTTTTGAATCTAAACCCTCGAATTTCCTATTTCTAACCAGAGATTTCCACTTCTGCAGCCAAGGGACCGCACCTGCGGTCCCGCTTCTACGGCTTGTACTAAATGGGCCAGATTTCGCACATGCGGTCCAAATATTACAGATGCAGATCCGCTTCTGCAAAAATCCCACCACATCTTTGAAAACTGATGGACCAGTCTAAACTAGCTTCTGCGGACCATTAATCGTAGGAGCGGTTCCGCTTCTGCAAAAATTGCACCGCATCTGCGTTTCCTGAGGAAAAAGTCCCATTTTCGCTTCTGCGGTCCTCCACGCCGCATCTACAGTACCACATCTGCGGTTCCCAAGCCACAGATGCGAAAATACCAGAAGCAGCAAAATCTGATATCTCTCAACTTCCAAAATCCTTCCATCAACCATCCGAAATCATCCTAGGGCCCCCAGGACCTCAACCAAAAGCACCAATAACACCTGATATCCTATTCAAACTTGTACCAATCCTTAAACCACCTAAAATAACATCGGAAACTCGATTAAATCAAGTATTTGAGCCTAAGAACTTCAAATTCTATCAAAATACGCTTTCGATCAAAAACCTAACCAACCCTTGTCTGAATGACCTGAAATTATACACACACATCCCAAAATGACAAGACGGAGCTATTTCAACTTCCGGAATTCCATTCAGACCCTCAGATAAAAAATTTCACTATCATACCCAAAATTTCAAAAATTCAAATTTCTGCATTTAAAGCCTAAATTAGATAAGGACTTCCAAAATGCATTCCGAACATGCTCCAAACCCCAAAATCCCCTAACAAAGCTAACAGAACCATCGGATTTCTATTTCGAGGTCGTCTTCATAATGTTCTGACTATAGACAACTTTCCAACACTTAAGCTCTCTTTTAGAGACTAAGTGTCCCAAAACTCTCTGAAATCTAACACCGAACATCCCGGCAACCAAAAATAGCAAAAATGAACTTAGGGGAAGTAGTTAATATAGGATGGGGGCATTAATTCTTAAGATGACCGGCTGGGTCGTTACAGGTCGAGGCCCTGTCCCGACCATGATACAGTTCAGTTACCCTAGAGCCTTAAAGACGAGTCATGTACATTTTTATATCAGCATTGTGGCTTTACCAGCCCTATATAAATGTTTATTTTGGTATTTCTGGTTGTAGATGTTATTTTTAGATGATTTAGCATGTGGCCTCATCGGCCTAAGTTGAGGGGTACCCCTCTAGAGTTCACAGTTACATAGTGGTACGCTCGGGCCGAGTATACCACCAGGTGTCGGCCACACCTCTTAAGGTTAGGGAATGACAAACTTGGTATCACAATAGTTTTATCCTAGGGAATATACAAGTCGTGCCTAGTAGAGTCTTTATTATGGGTATATTTTTCACCACAGTTATAAGTAGGAGGCTATAGGGCATTTAGGGCTGTCACTCTTTCTTCTTACTCTAGATTATGTGGTAGAGCTGAGTTATAAGAATTCAAACTCATAAATATTATTTTATTCCTAATAAAATGATACATACATCTAGAAAGACCGTTGGTAAGAGATTGAATGTGTCTATGGAAGAGTTGAGATAGAAGAACTCAATTTTGCATCATCCTTACGATGAGTAAATGTGAGGTCTTCAGCAAATCATGTGTGTACTATGACGTGTTAGCTTCATGATGAAGAACTCTAAGGCATGAATATATGTCCACCTATATGGTAAAAAGCAATAAGAGAATTAAAAGGTAGACATAACTTTCAAAAATTAGCAGAAGCAAAGTGAAGGAGGGGACGAGGTACCCAGTTAGTAAGGATTATGAGTACTTATAATTCAGGCAAAGAAATATAAGCATTCTAAGTTACCTTCAACAGTAACAGGGGTATGTACATGCCACGATCAAAATCCACCAGTCGTGATGGCACCTAACCCAACCCGCTAGGTAAGCCAACTAATAACTATCAAATTTCAATAATATTAAAAAGACGAATAATCAAAGGAATTATCTGAATCCTATACCTTCCCTAAGAACTGGTACTACAAATCATGAGTTTCTATGAATAGAGTTTACAAATTTGATATGAACTAAATACACTTCCTATTTGAAAAGTACATAAACAGAGTTTTAAAGTCTAAGGCTACCATGAACAAGAGGTTGCTACAACCGGAACGTAGATACATCTTCAAATCCAGCTCCCATCGAACACAGCAACCTCAAAAGCCAACATCTGTATTCAATGTGCATAAGTGTAGTACCAGTGCAACCAACCCCATGTACTAGTAAGTAACAAACTTAACCTTAGGTTGAAAGTAATGACAATCTGGAACATAGGCCGGGTCCAACACCAATAGCCAACAATAGTTCATAACAAAGTAAAGCAATTAAATAAAGAAATAGCTCAGAGATAAAATACTCAGCCATTTCATAGTTTTTCGAAAATAGTCCCGATTTTCAAGTATATCAGTGAAAACCCAAATCTTTTATCGAAATCGTCAAAAAATTGAGGTAGTTTGAAAATTGAAATTTTTCCCAAAAACCTTTCATTAGGTAAATGGTTCATTTTTCAGATAGCATGAGGAAAGTATATGGCAATGCCTATATGTCAAGATACAGGTAAAATCATAAATGTCACCAAAACCGAGCAGCAAAAGAAAATGCATCTCTATGCATGTATCTCAAGTACGTATGAAAAATGTAGTGCCTCTCAATAATGAACTCATGTAATCACACTCCCAGAGTACTCAACCTCACTATCTCACATTATCTGTTACCGAGCTTAATACTTGGCACACTCAATCACTCGGCACTATACAATACTCATTGCGGCGTGTAACCTGATCCATATATATATATAGCAATAAGGCTCATTGCGGCGTGCAACCCGATACATATACATATAGCCATAAGGCTCGTTGTAGCGTGCAACCTAATAAATATACACATACATACATACATAGTCAGTTGCGCTCACTAGGGGTGTGCAGATACCAGAGGGGCTCTTTCAGCCTAAGCACTATATCGTTGCAGCTTGTAGCCCGATACCATAAAATATAATCAATATAGCATGTTGCGTTGTGTAGCCCGATCCCAGAACAGTCACTCATAATTAGGCTCTCAGCCTTACTCAGTCCTCAATCTCTCCAGTCTCCCTCAAGGCTCACGTTGTCATGAAACTATCCCAACAATATATGATGTATCAATAAATAATAATAGAGAGTGAGATATGATATGAATGCATGAATATGACAGAGTACGAACATATCAGTAAAATCAGTGAGATGACAGTAATAAATGACCACTATGGGTCCCAAAAGTATCAGCATAAAGCCTAACATGATATCTAGCATGACTGACAGCTCAATTACTTTATCACATGGTGAAAACACAAATAACAACAAGATAGGGCCACTATATAGTGCCATGGAAACAACGGAGTTACAATTCACAGGGTGCATGCCCACACGCCTGTCACTTAGCATTTGCATCACCTCAATACCAATCACATATCACGTAATTCAGGGTTTCATATCCTCAGCACTATGTTTAAAAGAGTTACTTACATCGACCAAGCAAATTCCAATACTGCGCAAGCTAAGTGATCCTCCAAAAATTCCATCTCGTGCGTTCTGACCTCTGAACGGCTCAAAACTAACCAAAAATAACTCAAATACATTAAACGATGCTAAAGGAACCAATCCTGATTGTAAAAGGTCAAATCTTTAATCAAAAGCCTAAAACCAGCCAAAAATCCCAACCCGAGCCAGCATCTCGGAACCAACAAAACTCACAAAATCCAACAACTCATTCAATACTAATATCATCCAATTCCGACTTCCCATCGATATTCAAAACATAAAAAGTCACTTTATGAAACTTTATACACAAACCCCCAAATTTCACTTTTGAATCATCAATCAAATGCCAATAACGAAGATGGATTCATGAAATATAACCAAAACCGAATATAGAACACTTACCCCAATCCATATGGTAAAAAATTGCCTCCATAGTCGCCCAAAAACGAGCTCCCCAACTGAAAATGTGACCAAAGGAACAATACCTTGTGTTATATATATATTTTTTACTACATATTCTGCCCCACTTTTCATGCCAAATAATCCTGAAACTAACTTTTGATGCTTGCGATGGATTCCTTGTGAAATCTTATTCAAGTTAGGCTCTTGAATCACTCTATTTGACCTTATATTGATGGAGATATGTTGGTCCCAATATCAAGAAAGAGTGCAGATTTTTCAATACGAATTCAGCGGCAATTTCATAATTAATCTGAAAAAATCTGGCAACCTAGTTCTTAGTAAAATGACCATAAAATCCTCATACGATGTCCAAATTTAACGATTCTTTTTTCTATGGCTCCGTGATTACATACGGATCTAATGCTTAAATAAAAACATAAATTGGAGCACATTTGCTTAATGTAATACCATTTATACTTGATGAAACGACGTCGGAACATCAAACCTGAGCGCAACACAACCCAAACATATCCGAAAGTCATCCGGACCCCTCGGGAACCTATTAGAACATTCCAAAAAGTCTTATATCATACCACGGTCCTATAAGAGGCCTCAAAACACACATAACAACATCGAAATGATGAATCACACCTCAATTCGAAATCAATGAACTTGAAACTTCTATAACCGATGTTGAAACCTATCAAATCACGTGCGATTGACCTCAAATTTTTCACACAAGTCACATTTAACATTACGGACCTACTCCAACTTTGGGAATCGAAATTGGACCCCGATATCAAAAAGTCCACTCCCGGTCAAACTTTCCTAAATTCCAACATTCGCCATTTCAAGCCAAATTCTACTATGGACCTCCAAATCACAATGTGGACGGGCTCTTAAATCCAAAATCACATAATGGAGCTAACAAAACCATCTGTAATCCAATCGAGGTCAAATTCTAAAGAGTTAAAACTTGGTCAAACCTTTCAAATTTAAAGCTTCTAGCAGAGAATCATTCTATAACAACCCGATCGGTCATTTTAAGAATTAACACCCCGTCCACCTATTAACTGCATTCCCCATGCTTATTTCTACTATTGTGAGTTTTTGGGAGGATTCATTTAGAGTTTGGGAGTGTTTTGGGACACTTAGTCCCTAAATGAGAGCTTAAGCTTTAAAATTTAGACGGCAGTCGGAGCAATGTGAAGACAGCCTCGGAATTGAATTTCATCGATTTTGTTAGCTCCGTTGGGTTATTTTGGGCTTGGGCATGTTCGGCTTGTGTTTTGGAGGTCCGTAGCATAATTAGGCTTGAAATGCTGAAAGTCAAATTTTTGAAGTTTCCAATTTGATAGTGAGATTTTTATATCGGGGATGAAATGGAATTTCAGAAGTTGAAGCAGGTCCGTTGTGTCATTTGGGACGTGTGTGCAAATTTTCAGGTAATTCGGATGAGGTTTGATAGACTTTTTGATCAAATTGGAAATTTGAATTTTTGGAATCCTTAGGCTTGAATACGAGGGTGATTTTGTATTCCGGTGTAGTTTTGAGTGTTCCGAAGATTGGTACAAGTTTGAATAGTAGTATATGACTTGTTTGTATTTTTGGTTGAGGTCTCGGGGGCCACAGGATGATTTCGGAAGGTTGACGAAAGAAAATTGGGAGATTTAGAAGCAGCTTCAGCACCTGAAGTTCTGTCACAACCACACATGCGGATTGGGGACTGCTGGTGCGGGCCTGCAGAAGCATGTGGCTAGTCGCAGTTGCAGTCTGAGGCAGAATTGGATTTCGCCGCAGATGCGGCCCAGGCACCGCAGAAGTGGCACCGTATCTGCGGAAAGGAGGTCGCAGGTGTGAAAATTTTTGTTTAATAAAAAGTAGCAGGTGAAACTTGGTCTACACAGAAGCGGGACCACATGTGCGATCCCACTGGTCAGAAAAAGGGCAGAAATGAGGGTTTAGTCTCAAAACCTTAGAAATTGATTTGGGAGCTCGGGATTGATGATTTTAGGAGAGATTTTCATTGGGGTGTTTTGGGTAAGTAATTCTTACTCGATTTTGATTAATTTCCACGAATCTATGCTAAATCCATCCTTTAAATTCGAATTTGGGGTGAAAATTTGGAAAAGTTCTTAGGCCTAATTTTGGAGTTTTGATCAAGATTTTAATGTCGGATTGGTGTAATTTTTGTATATATGAACTCGTGAGAGTGTGAGGATTTCGAATTCGTAAATTTTACCTGATTCTGAGATGTGGATTCAGGAGGATTTTTGGGCGATTTTCCTAATTTCGCGTATTAACTTCAAATAATTAGTTGAATTAGTTAATTGAAGTTATATTTACATTATGCAATTACTTCGAATAGATTTGGGCCATTTGGAATCGGATACTTGTAGGAAGAACGTGGTATTGAGTTGATTGAGCTGGTTCAAGGTAAGTGGCTTGCCCAACCTTGTGTGGGGGAACTCCCCTTAGGATTTGGTATTGTTGATATATGAAATGCCTTGTACGTGAGGTGACGAGTGCTAACATATGCTAATTGTCTAATATTCGATTTTCATTAAGTAATTATAATTATGTATTTCTTCCCTGTTTACACTACTTGAAATTTAAGCCTAATGTTAGCTTAGGAAAGCATGTCTAATGGTTCAATTGTTTTACTTGGTCAAACTGCTTATTTGAATTTTGTGCAGCATGCTAGGATAGAAATACTTGTTTTACCTTGGTATAAATGGATTGAATTGAATATTCTTTGTGTTGCTACTGTGTGTTTACTTCTACGGGTGATATCCCGGGAGATCCCCCTTGCCTGTTTATTTAGAACTACTGATGTGGTATTCCGAGAGATCCCCCAGCACATTTACATTGAAACTATGAGACTTCGCCCGGTAGACTCCTTCAGTACTGAGTATTTACACTTGGGACTATGGATATGGTATTACGGGATATCCCCTGTGCATTATGAGTTGGACTACTGGACGACACCTAAGAGATCCACTAGATATTTATATTTAGGACTACAAGACAATATCCTAGGAGATCCTCTATTGTTATCTCTATGTTGAGTCATATTCGTTCTATGATTATTTTGTCTCTATTGTAGTTGTTGCTACTCTTATTAACCTGTGTTACTTTTATACTGCTTATTTCCCTTATGTATTACTGTATATAACCGGTAAGGCCCTGATCTTCCTCGTCACTACTCGATCCAGGTTAGGCTTGCACTTACTAGGTACCGTTGTGGTGTACTCAGGCCCTTTTCTACGCATGTTTTACCTGAGAAAATCCAGATATTTGACTCAGTCCTACTACTCGTGAGGTGAGGCAATTCTCCAGAGACTTCGAGGTATATCTACTGTGTTTGCAGACCGAGAAGTCCCTTTCCATTCCCTCTTATAGTGATAGCCCTTCTATCTTTTCTTTAATTTAGACATTCCGGAGTTAGAGTATTTTGTTGTATTCATGGGTTTTCCGGTTTTGGGAGTTGTTTAGTTTTGAGATCTTGTATTGTGTATTCCGGGTGGCATCTTAAACACTTCTAAAATTATTATCTTTGATTTTTATTAGTTTTTCCGTAATTGTTTTTTTTTCCGCAATTGTTAGGCTTACCTATTCGTAGGGACTAGGTGTCGTCATGACATGTTCATGGAGGGCAAACTTAGGTCGTGACAACTTATTATTAGAGCTCTAGGTTCATAGGAGTCATGAATCACAAGCGATTTATTAGATATTCGTAGATCGGTACGAAGACGTCTGTACTTATCTAAGAGAGGCTATGAAACTGTTAAGAAAATTCCACTTCATTTGAATTCTTTGTCATGCGAGATTTTTGATATCGAAAGTCTAAACTTCAATCTTTTATTCTCTCATAGATGGTGAGGACACATGCTACTGGAGATGACCAGACACATGTGCCCCCTACAAAAGCTGTCAAAGGATGGTGCCGGGGTAAAGGCCGAAGAAGCACATGCGATGTAGCTAGAGCACCCACGCGAGCTGCTATCGAGGAGCCACCAACAGTTCCAGCTGGAGCCCAGGCGCTTGACACACCTACTGCTACTACTACTCCATCTTTAAAGGAAACTCTTACGAAGTTTATGAGTATGTACACCACTCTAGTTCAAGCAGGATTGCTTCCCCTTACTGCAGCCACATCCCAGGCCGGGGGAGAATCACAGACTTCTGTCGCCTGAACTTCTGAGTAGAGAGTGCATGTTGAGTAGCTCCCAGAGATTATACTGACACAGCTTTTAACCTCAGCTCAGCCCGAGGAGAGGGCAGTAGCTTCAAAGGGGGAGCAAAGTAGGATTGAGAAGTTCAAGAAGTATCAACATCCTATATTCAGTGGACTACTATCAGATGATGCTTTGGAATTTCTAGAGGAGTGATACCATATCCTTCGTACCATCGGTATATCAGGATCGAGCGTGGTTTCCTTCATTACCTTCCAGCTTCGAGGAGCTGCCTATCAGTGGTGGCATGCTTATGAGTTAGACAATCCGGATCAGGCAGCTTCTCTGACATGGACTCAGTTTCTAGATATGTTCCTGAGGGAGTATATTCCTCAGAGCCTCAGGGGTATATGGCACGTAGTGTTTGAGCATTTGCGCTAGGGTACTATGACTATCTCAGAGTATGTTGTCTGTTTCACTTGCATGGCTAGACATGCACCAGCTTTGGTTTCTACTGTTCGTGAGAAGGTTCGCCAGTTTATTGAGGGACTCATTCCCAGCATCAGTTCTAGTATGGCTCGGGAGTTGGAGATGGATATTTCTTATTAGCAAGTGGTGAGCATCACTAGGAGAGTAGAGGGTATGCATGCTTGGGACAAAGAGGAGAGGGAGGCCAAGAGGTCACAAGAGTCGGACCATTATTCTGGTTCCCATGCCCCAGCTACAGTTCGTCATGGTATGGGTTATATGAGTTGCCCCGTTCATTTAGCTCTTCTAGCAGCCAGTGGTATTCCTACTTCTCCTGGACCTCGGGAGCCTTATTACGCACCTTCAGTATCTAGTGTGCCTCCTACACGAGGAGCATTCAATTTTCAATCCAGCAGACCTGGCCGAAGCTAGTCACAGTCCACCCAGAGCTTGTTTTAAGTGTGGTGACACATGCCATGTGGTGAGGGATTGCCCTAAACTTGGGAAGAATGCCCCTCCACAGACTTCTCAGCCACAGCGCGCCCCTCAAAGTTCTCAAGCTATGATCATAGCACCAGCTGCTACCCCACCTGCTCAGCCAGCTAGAGGTGCAGGTTGGGGAGGTAGAGGTCACCCTAGAGGGAGAAGCCAGGCCAGATAATATGCCCTTCCTACCCATACTGAAGATGTCGCCTCTTATTATGTTATCACAGGTAATATTCTAGTCTGTTAAAGAGATGTATTGGTTTTATTTGATCTAGGCTTCACTTATTCTTATATGTCCTCTTATTTTGACTCACATTTGGGCGTATCTCGGGATTTTTTGAGTTCTCCTGTTGAAGATTCTCTTGTTGTGGACTACATTTATCGATCGCGTTTGATTGCTCTTAGCGGTTTTGAGACCAGAACTGATTTGTTATTGCTCAACATGGTAGACTTTGATGTTATTCTGCGCAAGGACTGGTTATTGCCCCATTATGCTATTCTTGATTTTCACATAAAAATCGTGACGCTGGCTATGCCAGGTGTACCATGAGTATAGTGGAGCGATACCTTAGATCATATTTCCATTAGAGTTATTTCATTCCTTAAGGCTCAGCATATTGTAGAGAAAGGGTGTGATGCGTATCTAGCTTATGTGAGAGGTGTCATTGTTGATACCTCTACAGTTGATTGAGTCCCAATAGTACAAGATTTCTCTAATTTTTTTCTAGTTGATCTTCCGGGCATGCCGCCCAATAAAGATATACATTTTGGCATTGATCTGTTGTTGTACACTCAGCCTATTTCTATTCCTATGTACGGTATGGCTCCTTCTGAGCTGAAGTAGTTGAAGGAGCAGCTACAAGAATTGCTCGATAAGGGTTTCATTCGGCCCAATATATCACCTTAGGGTGTTTCTGCCTTGTTTATAAAGAAGAAGAATGGTTCTATGCATATGTGTATTGGTTATCGCTAGTTGAACAAGGTTACAGTGAAGAACCGTTATCCTTTGCCTCGTATTGATGACATGTTTGATCAGTTACAGGGTGCTTGTACGTTTTCTAATATTGACTTGCATTCAGGCTATCATCGGTTGAAGATTCGGGAGCCATATATCCCAAAGACTGCCTTTAGGACTCGATATTGTCATTACGAGTTCCTTGTTATGTCATTTGGGATGACCAATGCCGCAGCAGCCTTCATGAATTTGATGCACAGTGTACTCCGGCCAAATCATGACTCATTCATCATTGTCTTTATTGATGACACTCCAGTATACTCCCGGAGTCGGGAAGGTCATGAGCAGCACGTGAGGACAGTGCTTAAGACTTTGAGGCAGAAGAAGTTATATGCGAAGTTCTTGAAATGTGAGTTATGGTTGGATTTCGTGGCATTCTTGGGTCATGTGGTAACTAGTGAGGGGATAAAGGTGGATCTGAAGAAAGTGGAAGCAGCGCAGAGTTGGTCCAGACCATCCTCAGCTACAGAGATCCGTAGTTTTCTTGGCTTGGCGGGTTATTACCGTCTATTTGTTGAGGGATTTTCATCCATTGCAGCACCTATGACCAGACTGACCTGGAAGGGTGCTCCATTCCAGTGGATGGAAGAGCGCGAGGAGAGCTTTCAGAAGCTCAGGACGGCTTTGACTAGAGCTCCAGTTTTGATATTGCCTACTGGTTCGGGGTCTTATACTATCTATTGTGATGCCTCGAGGATTGCCCTTGGAGAGGTATTGATGCAGGATGGTAGGGTGATTGCTTATACATCCAGACAGTTCACAGTGTACGAGATGAATTATCCTTTCCATAATCTTGAGTTAGCTGCTATTGTTCACGCCTTGAAGATCTGGCGTCATTATTTGTACGGTGTGCCTTGTGATATTTAAACTGATCACCGTAGTTTGCAACATTTGTTCAAGCAAAAGGACCTTTATTTGTGCCAATATGACATCACTATCTTGTATTACTCGGGCAAGGACAATATGGTGGCTGATGATTTGAGTCGTGGGGCAGAGAGTTTGGGGAGTTTGCTTATCTACCAGCAGCGAAAAGGCCCATGGCGATGGATGTTCCGGCCTTAGCCAGCCAGTTTGTGTGATTGGATCTTTCGGAGCATAGTCGAGTCCTTGCTTGTGTGGTTTCTCTGTCTTCATTGTTTGATCATATCTGGGAGCGTCAATTTGATGACCCTTATTTGTGTGCCCTCAATGACAAGGTCCGCAGGGTGATTCCAGAGATATGACCATTGGTGATGACGGGGTATTGAGGATTCAAGGTCAGGTGTGTGTACCCAATGTTGATGGGCTTCGGGACTTCATTCTAGAGGAGGCCCATGCTACAAAGATGTACCAGGATTTGGGACAGCACTATTGGTAGAGGTGTATGAAGAACGATATAGTTAGGTTTGTAGCTCGGTGCCTCAATTGTCATTAGGTAAAGTGTGAGCACCAGAGGCCGGGTGGATTGCTTCAGTAGATAGAGATTCTGGAGTAGAAGTGGGAGCGTATCACCATGGACTTCATAGTTGGGCTCCTACGGACTTTGAGAAAGTTTGATGCCATTTGGGGGATTGTGGATCGGCTGACCAAGTCCGCGTATTTCATTCGTATGTGTACCACCTATTCTTCGGAGCGGTTAGCGGAAATTTATATTTGGGAGATTTTCCATCTGCACGGTATTCCAGCTTCCATTATTTCAGATAGAGGTACTCAGTTCATATCACGGTTCTGGAAGGCGGTACATCATGAGTTGGGTAATCGGATAGAGTTGAGCACATCATTTCACCCCCAGATGGACGGACAGTCCGAGCATACTATACAGATTCTTGAGGATATGCTCTGTGCGTGTGTGATGGAGTTTGAAGGTTCTTGGGATTAGTTGTTGCCACAGGTTGAGTTTGCTTAAAACAACAACTATCAAGCCAGCATTCAGTTGGCACCGTATGAGGCCTTGTATGGTAGGCGGTGTAGATCCTCGGTGGGTTGGTCCAAGACAGGCGAGGCTAGATTATTTGGCACAAACTTGGTATAGGATACTTTTGAGAAGGTTAAGGTGATTCAGGATAGGCTCCGTGCAGCCCAGTCCAGACAGAAGAGTTATGCAGACCGGAAGGTTCGTGATGTTTCCTATATGGTTGGAGAGCGGGTCTTGCTACGGGTTTCGCCTATGAAAGGCGTTATGATATT
This sequence comes from Nicotiana glauca, assembly GCA_026770625.1. Taxonomy (NCBI): domain Eukaryota; kingdom Viridiplantae; phylum Streptophyta; class Magnoliopsida; order Solanales; family Solanaceae; genus Nicotiana; species Nicotiana glauca. The sequence continues at coordinate 72,891 of MU728501.1, forward strand.
TGGGAAGGAAAGGAAATTGAGTCTGAGGTTTATTGGACCTTTTAAGATATTGCGGCATGTTGGGGAGGTTGCTTATGAGCTTGCCTTACCTCCCGACTTGGCAGAAGTTCATCCGGTATTTCATGTTTTGATACCCCGGAGGTATCACGGTGATTCCTCGCACGTGTTGCAATTCAGTTCAGTCCAGTTGGACAAGAATCTATCTTTTGTTGAGGAGCCAGTAGTGATATTGGACAGGCAGGTTCAAAAGTTGAGGTCAAAGAATATTGCATCAGTGAAGGTTTAGTGGCGAGGTCAGCCAGTCGAGGAGGAATATGCACAGCCATTACCCTCATCTTTTCACCCCTTCAGGTATGTCTCTATGCTCGTTTGAGGATGAAGGAATGTTTTAAGATGGGGAGGATGTAACGACCCGGCCGGTCATTTTAAGAATTAATATCTTGTTCCCCTATTAACAGCATTCCTCATGTTTATTTATGCTATTATGAGTTATTGGGATGATTTGTTTTGAGTTTCGGAGTGTTTTGGGACACTTAGTCCCTAAATGAGAGCTTAAGCTTTAGAACTTGGACCATAGTCGGAGCAGTGTGAAGATGGCCTTGGAATCGAATTTTGTCGATTCCGTTAGCTCCGTTGGGTGATTTCAGGCTTAGAGGCATTCTCGGATTGTGTTTTGGATGTCTGTAGCTTAATTGGGCTTGAAATGCAGAAATGCAAATTTTTTAAATTTCCGGTTTGATACTGAGATTTTTATATCAGGGTCGGAATGAAATTCTGGAAGTTGGAGTAGGTTTGTTGTATCATTGGAATGTGTATGCAAAATTTCAAGTAATTCGGATGAGGTTTGATAGAGTTCTTTTATCAAAGCGGAAATTTGAAGTTTTGGAATCCTTAGGCTTGAATTCGAGGTGATTTGGTATTCCGACATTGTTTTGAGTGTTCCGAGGATTGGTACAAGTTTGAATAGTGGTATACGACTTGTTTGTATTTTTGGTTGAGGTCCTGGGGGCATCGGGATGATTTTGGAAGGTAGATGAAAGAAAATTGGGAGATTTGGAAGCAGCTTCAGCTGCTGAACTGCTGTCATAATCGCACCTGCAGATTGGGGACCGCAGGTGCGGACCCACATGTGGCTAGTCGCAAATGCGGTCTGAGGCGGAATTGGATTTGTCTGTAGATGCAGCCTAGGCACCGCAGAAGCAGCACCGCATCTACAGAATGCAGGTCACAGATGCAGAAATTTCTGTTTAATGAAAAGTCGCAGGTGCGACTTGGTCTATGCAGAAGCGGGACCGCACAGAGCCGCAAATGCGGTTCCAGTGTTCAGAAAAAAGGAAGAAACGAGGGTTTAGTCTCAAAACCTTATAAATTGATTTGGGAGTTCGGGATTGGCAATTTTTGGAGAGATTTTCAGCAGGGTGTTTTGAGAGGGTGAGGATTCGAAATTTGTAAATTTTACCCGATTCCGAGACGTGGTCCCAGGAGGCTTTTTGGATGATTTCCTAATTTTGTATATTAGCTTCAAATTAATTAGTTGAATTATTACTTAATATTATATTTACATTATACAACTATTTGAATAGATTTGGGACATTTGGAGTTGGATACTCGTGGCAAGAACGTGGTATTGAGTTGATTGAGCTGGTTCGAGCTAGGTTGCCTGCCTAACCTTTTGTGGGGGAACTCCCCTTAGGATTTGGTGATGTTGATATATGCAATGCCTTGTACGTGAGGTGACGAGTGCGTACATGTGCTAATTGTAACAAATTCAGTTTTCATTAAGTAACTATAATTGTGTATTCATTCTCTGTTTACACAACTTGAAATTTAAGCCTACTATTAGCTTAGGAAAGCATGTCTAAATGATTCAATTGTTTTACTTGCTCGAACTGCTTATTTGAATTGTGTGCAGCAATGCTAGGCAAGAAATACCTATTTTACCTTGGTATAAATTGATTGAACTGAGTATTCTTCGTGTTGCTACTGTGTGTTTACTTTGGGACTACGGGCGATATCTCGGGAGATCCGCCTTGCTTGTTCATTTGGGACTACAGATGTGGTATTCCAGCCCCTTACACAAATACATTGGAACTGCAGGATTGCACGCGGTAGATTCCCTCAGTACTAAGTATTTACATTTGGGACTACAGATGTGGTATTTCAGGAGATCCTACGCTCGTTATGAGTTGGATTACGGGATGATACCTGAGAGATCCACTGGATATTTATATTTGGGACTACAGGACGGTATCATGGGAGATCCCCGGTTGTTATCTCTGTATTGAGCTGTATTCCTTCTGTGATTATTTTGTCTCTGTTGTAGTTGTTTCTACTCTTATTACCCTGTGTTACTTAAATACTGCTTCTTTTCCTTATATATTATTGTATATGACCTGTAGGGCCCTGACCTTCCTCATCACTATTTACCGAGGTTAGGCTTGGCACTCACTGGGTACCGTTGTGGTGAAGTCATGCCCTTTCCTACACATGTTTTTTGTGTGCAGATCCAGATACTTCGACTCACTCCTACTACCCTTGAGGCGAGGCGATTCTCCAGAGACTTCAAGGTATATCTGCCGCTTCAACAAACTGAGGAGTCCCTTTCCATTCCTTCTTGTAGTGATAGCCCTTCTATCTTTTCTCTGATTTAGACATTCCAGAGTTAGAGCATTTTGTCATATTCATAGCTTGTGATTCATGGGATTCCGGGTTTTGGGAGTTGTTCAGTTTTGAGATCTTGTATTGTATATGCCGGGCGGCATCTTAAACACTTTTATATTTTTTATCTTCAATTTTTGTTAGTTTTTTCGCATTTATTTCTTTTTCCGTAATTTTTAGGCTTACCTAGTCATAGAGACTAGGTGCCATCACGATATGTTCACGGAGGGCGAACTTGGGTCGTGACACATTCTTGTAAATGAATTCCAAATAACCTAAAAACCAAAACCAACGATTTACATAAGTCATAATACATCATACGGAGCTACTCATGCCCTCAAACAACCGAGCAAAGTGCAAATGCTCAAAACGACCGATCGGCTCATTACATCACACCCCACCTAAACATACATCCAACCTCGAACGTGACCATAGTTGTTCTCAAAGCTATCAAACACAGTGTAATCCTACCATGCATATACCCAGGGGTGATCCCATGTCACCCTATCCCATATAGGTCTGATAACACAACATGGCTGAAATTTCTTAATCCAATCTAGCCCATAAGCCTTAGAATCCAATTTCCTCATCCAGAATTTTCTATAAGATCAGAATCTCGCATCTAAACATTGTTTAAGTCTGAATAAGTTTTATCAAGCCATATTCGTAACCGAAGATGTAATCACATGATATACCTCAAAACTCAAATACTCATAGCGATAATTTCTAATCATAGTAGCTAGTCAAAACAACCTAATGCCGGTAATAAACCTCTTATCAAACAAAGCCTCTTTCTAAAACCTTCATATACTACCAATAATGAAAGAAACACGCAGAAACTCATAACAATACATAACATTAACAAGTTGTGGAACTCCCTCTCCTTCGATAGGAACTATAGCAAATTTCTAAGATGATCAGCAATAACATCCTTCCAAATATAGCGAATTAGATCCGATAGCACCCATTCTATGTACAATATCCTCATCCTATCCAACATGACTAGTCTAGTGACACGACACATCAATACAATCTAAAGTCGCAACTCATGCAACCAGTGCACCCATAAGCAACATTCCAAATGTACTCAATCATGGAAAATCACTCAGACGAGACAACTGTCTTACAAGATCAATAGGTATCACCACAACGTAATGCTAACAACCTATCACACACCGTATAACCAAAACACACGAATCTAACCCAAAGGATCATGTCTCAATATAACTCCGCTGCAATGCATGACCCATCCAAATGCTGGTCCATATTATATACCTTGAGCCACCCTGCTCAAAATCAATAGCCCCACAAAACTCAACATCAAGCACCTAAAGTGCATTATTATAACCACGGAGAGCAAATAACACAATGCCACCATTTAGAAAGAACATAGCCAATGCTTAATCAATCACCCAATACCTAAATACTCATCTTGCTAAAATTACTACTATAAAGACCAAATAGAACTGCACCATATGTGCATATAACCAACGAATCACAACTCCTCACAGCATAGAACAGTAACTCATAGATCATTTCAAAACACAATTAAGCTCAACAATAACCGAATTGCACATCCCTCAATAATAGCAGTGTGGAGCCAATCGATGGACCCCCACATCAACTCTATCCATCCATAAATAGATAAATAACCCTTCAAAGGACCCTAATGACTGAATCATAACACATAATATCATCTAGCTAGCTTTGGCCACAACTTCACAGTCCACAACCATGAAACAATCTGTTCATGAGAACTCCCAGCCTCCAAATCCATAGAACACACGAATCACTATATTTGATCCCAACTCCACCGCCCGGATATCTAACACATCTCTCATACATGATCACCCCATGAGGAATACTTCTATATTTCTTTCGTGCCACATTGCAAAATTTGAATATCAATGGTCGATCAACCAGGAGAGTGCCGCAATACAAATTAAGTATCCATAAATTAAAACTCATTGCCCCTTCTGAAATGTATACTCTCATTAAGCCATACCAAATAGCAATGTCATTTACCTAGTCATCTGAAATCATCCATGCTACCTATGAATTTATGTCCTTCCTTTCAACATTGAACTTTGACCTTACACATACAAATCGCAACCCTACACAACAGATCGCACACACTATGCCATCATACGAAAACTATGAGAATTTCCTAATCCACTCTGAGTCACAAGCAACTGCATATTTAATTAGCCAAAAACATTCCTTTTGATCCTATCCAGGAGAAAATCACTATACATCACATGCTCCCCATGCCAGTAGGAAATATACATCTTTAGCCGTGGTAGAATCCATCAAGAATTCTCCGAATCCCATTTGCACAAAAGCAAACCGTCAGAACTGAATTCCTATAACTCAACCAAGCTATGCAGGTCGTCAAAACCTATGAGTATCGCCATGAAACACCTATAGAAACTCACTACAACATAAGGACCAAAAGAGCCAATCGCATTCGTTACCATGCTGATCCAAGCCGTTACCAAACTGCCCTAACTCTCCAAGTTCCTTCCGAATTGCCTTCAAATTGATACTTTACCTCGCCATAATACCACAATCCTCAATCAAGACTCACAACACGAGAACCAAGCATAAAACCACATCGCCCTAAGCCTCATAAGCAGTTGAATGCTCTCTTAAGCATGCCACAAGTACCACAACCGAGATACCCACTCTGAAGAGACCTTCTATGAGTTCAAAGTTGTTCATTGTACCTTCATGATAATAAAATATATAATCCATAAGGATATAGAAATACTGCGAGTCTCAACACCATCCAATATAACCCTCAGATTCTATTCATGTACAAATCTGCAAAATTCTCAATTGCCACATTTAGATCTTGCATCCATTAGAACCATTCTAGAAAGTCTTCCACTCTAATCAGATATTAATTAAAGTGATCAAACAAATCGAACGATTTGTGCCCCATTATCCCAACAACACCCAAGGAAGTAATCCACTCTTCTAAGCAACCCAGTTAATCCCTACTCCATGCACACTACATCCTTTACAAATAGCAAATCAATCATCCAATGTTTCTCATATACCCATAAAGCATTATACAACCTTTATCCAAAATTTCCTTTACTCGAGTCACCCTCAATCTCAACCTCTGCAAGCTGTAACTGATTCAGCTATATGCCTCAAACAGAAACCAATACAACACATAACCATGCTATCAACACGTCGATAGTAGACTCCCCCACTTAGCTCAAAGCCAAGGAATAAAGCATTTTATAACTTATAATACCCATACTCTGTTGCTGCCCAAAATCCCACACTGAAATTCAACTAAATCGTTTATAAGCTTATGTAACACAAACCATCTAATATCTCAAATCATCTGCAAATCTCGCATCCACCCTTGTAATAGTCAAGCCAACTCTCATAAATGATCCAAACTCAAATTACACCTAATATAATTTATTGGAAAAAGAGAACTCGCTACAAAACAACATAGGGATCACGCAAACCTCAGGACACCCCCCAGGAGATAATCCACCTGCTTCGCCTCAAACTAACATCTCTTTATACCCTTCCACATTCATAACTTTTACGCAATCACTTAATATTTCTGAGTATAAACTCATATCAGGACATGAAAATCAACATCACTCCTAAACTAAATAACATGAAAAGATCCTTCAACACACCCATAACTCGAGACTATATGTCAAATAAAGATGGAAATCAAGCACCCAATAGTTCATTCTACACCTCAAGAAAAACCTTCTCATCACATTTAAATCATATGAACATATCTCGCTGTCACATCATACTCATCACATAGCCATCCAAATATAAATTTTACTAATAGGGACACTATCGGACATATAAATCCAAAAGCACGTGCTCACACAATCAACACCTCTATGCTCAAGCTACAGTCGAAACCCAGCTTTAATTCCTCCAGACTGGACCATCCTCAGCATACCAAAATCATATTTCGCACCTTAACCATGGAATCACCAACGGTCGATGCACTATTGATACCGAGCGCTCACATTTGCATACAAATACGTGGAAAGAATTCAAAGAGTTACGCTTCAAGCTGAATCAATGCCGCACGATAAGGAAAGAAAGATGGGAAATATATCCTAAATGTCCTATAGCCTCTCGAAGATAGGTATAGACGTCATCATACTGATCCGCAAGACTCTACTAGACACTTGCTCGTGACTTGTAGAACCTAGAGCTCTGATACCAATCTGTCATGCCCCAAAATCCACAAGTCGTGATAGCACCTAATTCAACCCGCTAGGTAAGCCATTTAATAACTATCCAATTTCAATAATATTAAAAAGACGATTAAATAAAGGAATTAATTGAATCATATACCATTCCTAAGGATTGGTAGTATAAATCATGAGCATTTAAGCATACAGTTTACAAAGTTGATATAAACTAAATACACTTTCTGTTTGAAAAGTACATAAACTGAGTTTTAAAATCTAAGGCTACCATGAACAAGAGGCAGCTACAACCGGAACGCATGTATATCTTTAAATCTAGCTCATATCGAACACAACAACCTCAGCAGCCAACATTTGCACGCAATGTGCAAAAGTGTAGTATAAGTACAACTGACCCCATTTACTGGTAAGTAACAAACCTAACCTTAGGTTGAAAGTAGTGACGAGCTGGAACATAGGTCGAGTCCAACACCAATAGCCAACAACATTTCATAACAATGTAAATCAGTTAAATAAAGAAATAACTCAGAGAAAAAATGCTCAGCCTTTTCATAGTATTCCAAAAATAGTTTCGCTTTTCAAGTTTATCAGTGAAAACCCAAATCCTTTACCGAAATTGTCAAAAATATGAGTAAGTTTGAAAACTAAAAATTTTCCCAGAAACCTTTCATCAGGTAAATGTTTCATTTTTCTGATAGCATGAGCAAAGTATATATCAATGCTATATGTCAAGATACATGCAAAATCATGAATATCACCAAAACTAGGCAGCAAAATTTTTCTGATAGCAAGAGGAAAGTATATATCAATGCTATATGTCAAGATACAGGAAAAATCTTGAATGTCACTAAAACCGAGCAGCAAAAGAAAATGCATCTCTATGCATGTATCTCAAGTACGCATGAAAAATGCAATGAACTCAGTGAAGAACTCATGTACTCACACTCTCAGATTACTCAACCTCACTGTCTCGCACTATCTCTTACTGTACTCAATACTTAGTGTCGACGCCCCCTTTTTTTCCTAAAGTGGAATCGGGTTCACAACATTCGGGACGACAACTCTTTTCCCACTTTGGAAATTGTTTTTTTTTAGAGTTTAAAGAGTCGCCACCTAATGATTATAGTGCATTAGGACACTTTTAGAAAAAATTGAAGATGAAAACCAGAGTTTTGGGTAAGGGCTTGAAATTATCCCGAGGGAAAGATGTTAGGAACCCCTCATGATCCACTAGTGTGGTTCCCGACCATGCTATAATTGTGACTTTCGACCATTTTCCTCAGTATCTTCTTGATATTCTTGTTGGCTGCCTCTACAGCTCCATTCATCTGAGGCCTGTAGGCTATAGAGTTCTTTTGTTTGATCTTGAATGCCTCACACATTGGTTTCATCAAGTCGCTGTTGAGATTCGAACCATTATTAGTGATGATTGATTCTGGCATCCCAAATGGGCAAACAATATGATCACGGACAAAATCTACCACAAATTTCTTTGCCATTGTTTTGTAAGACGCTGCCTCAACCCATTTAGCAAAATAATCTATTGCCACCAGGATAAATCTGTGCCCATTTGATGCGGCAGGCTCGATAGTTTCGATGACATCCATTCCCTAGGCAGCGAATGGCCATGGTGAGCTTGTTGCAGTAAGCTCGTTTGGAGGCACATTTATCATATCTACATGTATCTAACAGCGATAGCACTTGCAAACGTACTGGATACAGTCTGTTTCCATGGTCATCCAAGAATAACCTGCTCGGAGTATCTTCTTTGCTAAGACAAAACCATTCATGTGTGGCTCGCAGGTCCCAGCGTGCACTTCATCCAATAGTCTGGTTGCTTCTTTTGCTTTGATACACCTTAACAAACCCAAATCAGGAGTCCTCCTATACAGGATTCCCCCACTGTGAAAGAAATTGTTGGATAATCTCTGAAGTGTGCGTTTCTGAGTGACATTGGCAAGTTCTGGATACTTCTCTGTTGTCAAATACCTTCTGATGTCGTGGAACCATGGTTTTCCGTCTGCTTCTTCCTCAACGTGAGCACAATAAGCCGGTTGATCATAAATCCTTACTGGGATGGGATCAATGAAATTTGCATCTGGACGCTGGATCATGGATGATAAAGTGGCTAATGCGTCAGCGAACTCATTCTAAATCCTGGGGACATGCTAAAATTCTGTCTTTATGAATCTTTTCTTCAACTCCTGTATGTGATGCAAATAGGGAAGTATCTTGGAGTTTTTGGTGGCCCATTCTCCTCGAACTTGATGTATGAGCAGGTTTGAGTTCCCGATCACTAGCAGCTCTTGAATGTTCATGCCAATGGCCATCTTGAGTCCCAGAATGCAAGTTTCATATTCAGCCATGTTGTTTGTGCAAGGGAACCTGAGCTTGGCATATACCGGGTAATGCTGGCCGGTTTCTGATACTAGGACTACCCCTATGCCGACTCCTTTGAAATTTGCAGCTCCATCGAAAAACAACTTCCAACCATCGTAGGATTCTGCAATATCTTCTCCTACAAACGATACTTCTTGCTAGGAAAATACGTTTTTAGTGGTTCGTATTCTTCGCCGATAGGATTCTCGGCAAGGTGATCTACTATGGCTTGGCCCTTAATTGCTTTCTGAGTCACGTAAACAATGTCAAAATCACTCAACAAGATTTTCCACTTGGCGAGCTTGCCAGTGGGCATGGGCTTCTAGAAAATATATTTCAGCGGGTCCATCCTGGATATGAAATAGGTAGTGTAGGCACATAAATAATGCCTTAATTTCTGAGCTACCCAAGTCAGAGCACAACAGGTGCGCTCTAATAGAGAATACCGGGCCTCATACGAGGTGAACTTCTTACTGAGATAATAGATGGCTTGCTCCTTTCTCCCCGTTTCATCATGTTGTCCAAGGACACAATCGAATGCTCCATCCAACACCGCAAAGTAAAGTAATAGAGGTCTTCCTGGCTTAGGAGGAACTAAGACTGGCGACGTTGACAGGTATTCCTTGATTCTAACAAAGGCTTTCTGACAATCGTTGGTCCATCTAGTAGCAGTGTCTTTCTTTAGCATTTTAAAAATGGGTTCACAAATGACTGTGGACTGAGCTATGAACCGGCTGATATAGTTGAGTCTCCCCAGGAAACTCATCACGTCCTTCTTGTTCTTTGGAGGTGGCAATTCTTGAATGGCTTTGACCTTTGATAAGTCTAATTCTATCCCTCGACAGCTCACAATAAAACCCAGTAGTTTTCTGGCAGGAACCCCGAATGCACACTTGGTGGGATTCAGTCTTAGGTTATACCTTCTCAGTCTGTTGAAGAACTTTCTCAAGTCTTCCATATGATCAGTGGCTTTCTTGGATTTGACGATGACGTCGTCCACATATACCTCGATCTGCTTGTGTCTTATGTCATGGAAGATAGTAGTCATGGCTCTCATGTATATGGCGCCAGCATTCTTTAACCCGAACGGTATCATTTTGTAACAATACATTCCCCATGACATGATGAAAGCCATTTTCTCTGCATATTCCTCATCCATCCATATCTGATGATACCCGGCGAAACAATCAACAAAAGACTACAACTCATGCTTGGCGCAGCTGTCGATAAGAATGTGTATGTTTGGCAAAGGGAAGTCATCTTTGGGACTGGACCGGTTGAGATCCCGGTAGTCTACACAGATTCTAACCTTCTCGTCCTTCTTCGGTACTGGGACGATATTGGCTAACCATGTTGGATACTCTACCACTCTGAGAACCTTGGCTTTGACTTGCTTAGTAACCTCTTCTTTGATTTTCAAACTCATGTCGGGCTTGAATTTCCTGAGCTTTTGTTTTACCGGCGGACAGGTTAGATCTATTGGCAGTTTGTAAGCTACAATGGATGTGCTGAGACCAATCATATCATCATACGACCAGGTGAATATGTCCTCATATTCTTTTAAAAATTCCGTATACTCTACCTTTTCTAATGGCGACAAGTGAACACTGATGCGAGTTTCTTTGACGTTCTCTGTATCTCCCAAATTAATGACCTCAATTTCTTCCAGTTTGGACTTAGGTCTATTCTCAAAATTCTCAACCTCTCTGACGACCTCTTCAAGTATTTCATCTTCTTCTGAGTCTATGTCCTTTTGTTGCGTTGTCTCGTTGCAAGTCATAATCGTTGGTTCGTCGTCAAGATAAGTAATAGTAATGCTGTATAAAATAGAATAAATGATAGAGAAAATAATAAGTGCGAGATATATGATAAACTGAAATGTTTTTGATTAAATTCATAATTTTTTGAAACATCGGAGCTCTTTTCAAAATTAAAGACAATGCAGAAAGAAAATCAACAAGTAAAATAAAATGAGATGCATGGTGCTTCTGTTTAGCCTTGCTACCCCGAAGCCTTCCGGGCCCTGACGGTCCTAATCGACCAATTGATGAAGCGGTCTCCTCTTTTCACAGCTTGTATGGAAGGGCCTTCCTCCCCCTCCTCCTCGAAAAGAACACAGCAGTCTATGTCATCATCCCCCATGAACAAATTCTTCATAGCTGCCAACGCTTCATCTTCTTCCGACCCATATATAGTATCTACTGGCTGGAAGGTCTGCTCCAGGCTAGGTATCGGAAACTCCAATGGATAGTAAGGTTCGTGCCATGGTGCGACCAGTTCTGTAATTCGTTCCAAGTATAACCATACCCTAAGCCAAAGGTAGTGCCATGCTTCTTCAGTTTGATGGATTTAGTGATCCCCTGAAGATTTTTACTGAGTCCCTTTCCAGGCTGGTACCCACACCAATTCAGGATACTTTCGATCTTGTTGTCCCACCACTTGTCTTTGTTTGCAGCGTTGACCCTTTTGATGTGGTGGTATGTCTACCCGCCTACTCTCCTTCTGCCCCCGATCATTGGGATAGTTTGGCGACTATATATGGGGTTACTACCATCACCGTGAATGATTACCTATTGGTGATTCCATTCGAACTTTATCGCCTGATACAGGGTCGATGCTACGGCTCCGGTAGCATGGATCCAGGGGCGTCCTAACAGCAAGTTGTAGTACGATGGGATGTCTATCACTTGGAAGTCGATGTCAAACCATGTTGGCCCCATTTGCAAGAAAACGCTGATTTCTCTAATAGTAGATCTCTGGGACCCGTCGAAGGCTTTTACATTGATAGCCCCATCTTTGATCTCGTGTAGGCCTTTCCCCAAAGTTCTGAGAATTACAAGCGGACAAATGTTGAGGCTCGATCCCCCATCGATCAGAACCCAGGTGATGAAATAATCTTCGCGTTGCACGGTGATATGCAGTGCCTTGTTTTGACCCAAACCCTCTGGCGTCAATTCGTCTTTGTGGAAGGTTATTTTGTGGCTCTCCAGCACTTGCCTCACCATATTCGCCATCTCAACCCCGGTTATATTGTTGGGCATATAGGCTTCGTTCAGTATCTTCATTAAGGCATTCTTGTGAGCATCTGAACTTTGTAGAAGAGCTAGGATTGATATCTATGTCGGTGTTTTGTTCAGCTGTTCAGCGACCGAGTATTCCTTAGCCTGTATTTTCCTCCAAAGATCGTCGTGTCCTGTCTCAATGTGACGTCCCGGGGCTTGCTTATCGGACTCAGCTAGGTGCTCTGGGTGTAGACCCTCCCGGTTTAGTCATTCCTTATGCGGCAATCTTTTCTCCTATCTTTGTATTTCCTTTCCTGCTAGCTTCGGCAGTGTAATCCCATGGTATGGCATTTGAGTGGAATGGTTTCATGTCAGTCATTTCCACCGGAATAGGCACCCTTTGGTGGTAACACAGCAACTTCAAAGGGTGTAGGTGCCTTTGGAACTCCAAATTCAACCTCGATTGGCCCAGACGCCTTCGTAGAAGGAGGCACTTCAAGTTCAAAAGGTGTAGACATATTTACTTCCTCGTCCCTGGAGGGCTGATTCTACACAACAATTGGGTTAAGGGTAACCTCTGGTTTCTTTGGTTCATCCCCTTCAGCAATCAAACCTATCGACCCTTTAGGGTCCAATCATCCTCGATCTCGATCATATGCATGTCTCCTCCTTTGTGGTCAGGTAGGGGGTTGTTACGAACATTAGGAGCAGGCTCCTTTGCAACAATGACCTTATTGTCGATCAGGCTCTGGATCTTATCTTTCAATGAACGGCACTCGTCAAGGGTGTGTCCTTTCATGCCGGAGTGATACGCATAGGTCTTATTTGAGTTGACCCACTGGGAAGGATTTTCTGGAGCTTTGGCTGGGATAGGAGTGACGTAACAAGTAGCTTTAAGTCTTTCATATAACTGGTCAATTGGTTCTGCGATGGCAGTGTATTGTCTGGGAGTTTTAAGGTAAAAATTTTGTCTGGGTCTCGGAGAATTTTGACAGGTGGGTGGTGATTGATAGTGAGAGGGTTGAGCATTATAAGCTTGGTGAATGGGTGCTGGTTGAGTGTATATGGGTGAGGTGGGTTGATATGTGAGAGGTGGAGAGGACTGGTAAACAGGAGGAGGATAGGAGGGTGCGGGTGCGTGGTAATTTGGGATAGGCTGATATGTAAGTGGAGGTGATGGGTAAGTGTGGTATTTTGGTAGGGGTTTGGGTCCCTTTGCGACCATCACGGCACTTACATCTTTTTTCTTGGACCCGCCACCAGTTTGTAAAGCCTTATTGGTGGCTTGCAATGCTTCAAGATTTGTAACCATACCATTCTTGATGCCCTCTTCGATTCTTTCTCCGAGTTTGATTGTATTAGAGAAATTTTGACCCTCGATCAACATCAACCTCTCGTAATATTGAGGATCCTAAGCCCGGATGAAGAATCTATTCATTTGCTCTTCTTCTAGGGCCGGCCTAACCTTTGCAGCTTCTGACCTCCAATGAGTAGCATACTCGCGGAATGTTTCGGTGGGTTTCCTTCAAATTCTCTATGTAGAATACATTTGGTGCGTTCTCTGTATTAAACCGGAACCTATCCATGAAGTCTGATGCCATTCCTACCCAATTCGTCCATTTCTTGGGATCTTGACTGATGTAACAGGATAGTGCATCTCCCTTTAAGCTCCTCATGAAGAGCTTCATACGGATCTTCTCATCTCTTACGACCCCCACTAGCTTATCGCAATAGGTCTTTAGGTGGACTCTTGGATCTCCTGTTCCATCAAACATTTCAAACTTGGGAGGTTTGTACCCCTCCGGAAGTTCAACATCTGGTGGAATGCATAAGTCCTCGTAATTCAATCCTTCAATGCCCTTGTTACCTTCCATACCCTAAACTCGGCTGGTTAATTTCTTGAGCTCTGCCGCTAAGTCCCTTATGAGGGAGTCCTTGTCATCAGACTCAGGTGCATTTGAGATTGGTTGGGTGTAATGGGATACAGTATCCACGAAAATAGGAGTGTTGTGGAGATGGTCGTTGGTGGTGTTCAGTGGCTCGGGAATGAGTAATGGAGGGTTATTTGGAGTGTGACATGAGTTGCAGTGAGTGGGTTGTATCTGTGGTTGTGGGGTGTGTTGTGGAGGTGCGGGATTCTGGGTGTTAACATCAGGAGCAGCAAGAGTGAATGATAGGCTTGGCAAGTTCCAAACCTGGTCCAATTCTTCCTGGAATTTCAGCAATTTCTCCTCAAGATGAGCAGTAGTTCCCTCAGCAATTGGGGTACCCTGAGAAGTTTCCTCCTTTTTGATCTCCTTTCTGGAGCTTGTATCTCCCATTCTACCTTTGTTCTTGTTCCGAACAGGACTCTGAGGAGGAGGAGGTGGAAGGCCCTTGGATCTTGTGGAGTATGCTGATGGTGTCAGAATGCACGAACTAACCTTTGGGAGGGGAGTAAAAATAAAAGAAAAAATAAAAAGGTAACAAGTTAGCGCGGGTTCTGAGAGAAAAGTATTGCAGTATTTAAACACATTGTGCGAGAATATAAATCGCGTCCTAATTTTGGTGCCTCGTGCCTGAGGTAGGCCTAGCGACAAATAGTTTTGGAGAACTTATAATGCTAAATGCCTCATTTTATTGATAAAAATAAGACGAATCCAAACGATTCTAAATAATAGAAAATTAATGTCACTAGTGGTCATTGGCCTTATTACATCATTAAGGCAAAATAAAGGACTCCTAACTACTTAGTCCCAGAAGGACCTTCCCCATATTTGGCAAACTTGTCTCCCTCGAACAGCTCCACCAACTCGCGTAGTCCTAGCAGTAAGTAGGCTCGGGCTAGATGTCGGCCTGCATTTCCTTCAGCGTTTTGGTAGTCCTCGATCCTTTTGATGAACTTTCCTTCCAGCTCTACTAGACACCGCTCCAAATACCCTAACCAATTGTTGGCGCTGACAGCCATTTCTTTCCACTCCTCAATCAATTTCTGATGGGCTTCTTGTATTTCCCTATGCTCACATTCACACTCTCGAATTCTCTTGCGCAGTTGATTATACTCAACTCGTGCTTTAGCATGCTCGTCAATAATTTTGTGACCTCAAACGAATCTCGGCTGACCCATGCCATTGTCTTCTAACCAACCCAAATAATGCGGCACACAACTGGCGTGGTACCTGTCTGGCTCGATGGATTCCTTCCCCAAAATGATTTTACAATGCCACAAATGCTGAGCTTGGCACCTGTGAGGGCTATCATCGTCCTGGAAATCAGCCCTGAGATGACTCATTTTATCGACCCTTGGAATGATTTGTTTTCTTCCAGCTTGCCTCATGGCTCGGAGAGGAACGTAAGGATAAGTCCCTCTCAAACCAATCAGTATGAGAAATGGCGCATCTCGGGATCGAACAATGAATTCATCCGTAGGGAACCACTCAAACATCCATTGCACCCGGTCTTCTTTCAGACTTTTGAACAATTCTACCCACCCTCTGGCATCCTCTGGCTGAGCGAACATCTTTGGCATATAATTCATACGCCTCGACTGGTGGAAGGCGATATGATCATCCCAATCTTTGCGTAGGATCTCCTGTCGGTATTCTCCTTTCTGGAGGTGTTTCATGAGCCAAAGCTGAAGCAATATGTTGCAACCCTCAAAATGGCTGCTTTGTTGTTGACACTTGTTCAAGGCGCGGTACATCTCGGCGATGATCATAGGCACTATGCTGATAGTTTGCCCACCAATCCCTTCCATCAAAGTTTTGGTTACCATGGCAAGTCTGGTGTGGATCCTAGCCTTCTTCATAGGGAACACGATAATCCCCAAAAAGAAAAACATGAAAACAAAGACCCTTCTATGGACATGCACCAATGAGGTGATAGCAAATTCGTCTGAATAGGTGCGGTATGACTTGCTATGGCCGTACCTCTTATATAGATACTCAAATGGGATATAAGAGTCTTTCAAGCATGTTAAGTCTGGATTCTTTTTCAATCCCATCATCTTAAGAAAAGCCCTTCCTCTGCGACTCTCGGGCATGAGCAAACCTGGAGTCTCCCAAGGAATTCCAGCTAAACCCCCTATCTCTTCAAGCAAAGGAGTCATTCCAAGATCACCAAAGCGGAACACAAATTTGTCAGTATCCTAGAATAATTTTGCAGCCTCTATGATTCTGTTGTTAGGCTGAATCTCTAGGAAAGAAGGCAGATTCCCTAAGTACTTGCAAACGAGTGTTTGATCACTAGAATGGAGATTGTTCCACCAATTCAGCAGCCTTGTATGAATGTTGGTTACTATGCCAAATCTGGGGGTTTCATGCCTCATTTTCTACAAAACAGAGTGTTAGGCCCTTACCCCCAACAGACTCGACTATTTAAATCAAAAATTAGCATAGTAAAGCACTTAAGTTCTCCAAATAAAACACAGAACGTCGAGGTGTCCGTTTGGGTTTCAAGGAAACCCGGTAGACTTTGGACAAGGATATCTTAATGAGTCATTATATGGACAACATAACTGACTCGGCTAGGTTTGACCATGATGCATGTACGATTTAAATGGAATAAGGTTTCTATTTTGAAGTGCTATACTGGTACCCTAGAGCGGACAACTCAAGAGGGAAAGCCACGGAACCGTCGACTACACCGTTGATCGTCTGGTTTTACCGCAAATATGCCTTTGCCAAATTTAGGGGGTGATAGTATTAGAAGTGCGCAACCACTCATTATAAGCGTTGCTATAGGATTTGTTTTGGCACGAGTGGAGTACGATGTTGAAGATGCAATTTACAAGAATGAAACACATTGACATGTATTTTCACGTACATAAAATAAATGATTACAATAAATGCTCGAAATTACAACGGAATTGAAATAATAAAGCAGTAAGGAAAGCAGTTAAATGAAAGGAAAGACATGAAGAGTCAAGTTAGTTTTTCATGATGAAATAATTAAATGGCAAGAAATAAAGGTAATTAAAGAAATAATGAAGTCATAAACAACATGTAATGGTAAAAAGCCTAAAGAAATCCCCAGCAGAGTCGCCATGCTGTCGACGCCCTCTTTTTTTCCTAAAACGGAATCGGGTTAACGACATTCGGGACGACAACTCTTTTCCCACTTTGGGAATTGGGTTTTTTCGAGAGTTTGAAGAGTCGCCACCGAATGATTATAGTGCATTAGGACACTTTTAAAAAAAAATTAAAGATGAAAACCAAAGTTTTGGGTAAGGGCTTGAAATTATCCCAAGGGGAAGGTGTTAGGCACCCCTCAAGATTCACTAGTGTGGTTCCCGGCCATGCTATAATTGTGACTTTAGATGAAAACGTAAACAAACAAGTACAATAAGCACAAAAGGTTGAAAGAAGTGCTGAATTTTTTTTATAGAAAAGGAGCAGTTCTTTTTTTGTAAAAAAAAATGTGCAAATAGAGTAAAAGGTCAAGTACTTAGCGAAAATAATCCGAAAGTCATGCGAGAAGCAGAAAATGCAATATCTTCAAAGATTCAGAAAAATATGTTAAACTAATAAAAAAAAGAGAAAGGGGGTCCTAGGTTTATACATTACATGGATCATTCGCACAACACTGGTACTCAATTGTACACAGCGTGTTATCGTGTAATCATCATCTCCATGTCTACCCTTCCCACCCAATTAAGGTGTTAAAGCGCAGAACGGTATCGTTTACTTAGCGCATGCTCTACCCGTCCCAATCCTATCAGTCCCGGGGTATTAGGACTCCTAATCCTAGAGGGGAAAGAAATATATGGAGGCCTTTATGAAGTTTAAAGGATAAAATTCTAGCTCGACATTTAAAACAAGTATCAAATAAAAAGGTAGAACAAAAAAACAAACAAGGCTCAAATTAACAACAGCATTCAAACAATCATTTAGTTTAGCATGTCTTGACAAATACTGATTTGGTCTTAGATTAAAATTAAGCAACGAGCAGAATGGTTCAACACACGCATTTAGACAGAAAGTTTGCATTAGGCCACTCGGATACAGTTGCCAGGGTCTGACCCAATTACTTAATTAGCCAACCCTTTGTCTATGTGTTGAAATAAAACTAGGCGTAGGATCTATTAATTTCAGGAAAAGATGCAAAGAGTTACCAGTAATTTCAGAAAAGATGCAAGTTGATTTTAGAGAAAAGAGGCATCAGTTTTTAACAAAGAGAAAAAATGCAAACTGCTTGTAGAAAAAGAATTACCAGTTGTTTCAAAAAATATATAGACTGATTAAAAGGTTTACGAGCTTCAGGAAAGTGCAGATTGATTATGAGAAAGGGTTTAACAATTTTATTAAAGATAGATACGAGTTTCAGCGATTGGTTCTGTTTTAGAAACGAATGAGACTATTAAGGACGAGATTTCCTATAGGCATGCTTTCTATACGTTTGCTGATTTTAACACCCTTTCATGACATTAATAGGAGTCTTATACACACGATGTCTATATGCAACTTTATTATTAAGCCTATAAACGGTTTTCCTAATGACATTTGTATATGTAGAAATGCAAGAGCCTATGGACATGATCTCTATATGTGTAATTACAGAAACATGAGTGTTAAATCCTATAAGCATGCTCTCTAGGTGATTTTGTGGTAAAGTTAAACGTTAAATCCTATAGGCATGGTCTCTATATGATTGAATCAGTATTAAAGACCCTATAGTCAAGATTTCTAGTTTGATAAAACTAAAATCCTAAGTCATGATTTCTACCCCCTGGATGCAAGAAAAGTAAAGACCCCTTCCACACCCTTTTACTATAATCCCCGAGTTTCATACAAAATTATTACAAACCAATGAATCAAACTGGAAATTAAAAGGTACATCAAAAGCTAACAGCTAGATCCGAGCATTCTAATTCAACCTTAATGTCTGGTAACATGCTATTGAGCCATTTCGGGGATTCAAATTTCCAAAGCCTTCACTTTATCCAAGGTGTTTCAAAGTTCCAAGGAATCTCAGGGATTCCAGGCATTGCTTACACCCAGGATACCATTAGCTTTAGAATAATGTGGAAGAGCCAACTCTCAGGCATCCAAGTTCAGAGGGAGCTCAGGGGTCCCAAAGCATGGCTTGCTAGAGAGGGGCAGACCTTATAACTAAGAGTAAGTGCAAAGTGAAAGGGAATTAGGGAGCCATGACAGGTGGTGGTCATACCTAGCCACAAGGTAGGCTGCCACACCCCTGACCACTTGTTTGGTTGAACAAGTTAGGAGCAGACTTTTTGAAGGTCAGACTAAAGTTTGGATAGTGATTAGGACACAATCAGACTCAAATCCAGGGCTCAAACACATAGAGGGGAAAAGGAATGGGAATTAATTGAGTTTGGGATTCAAAGAATCCATTTCAGGATCATAGACAACAATATTGGAGTGTTGTTATGCTTTGAACCACAACTCACACACAAAGGGTAAGGGTAAGGGAATTCATAAAGTATCAAATTCATGACAAACACCTGATTTAAATACATAATTTAAATACTGAACTATAAAGGAAAGGGGGGAGCATGTGACAATATGCTAGAAACAAATGGGCAGCATTAAACACATTGTTGTGAGGCATGTAAACTAATTAAAACATACCAGTATAGAAGCAAAAGAGTGCAGAAGAAAGCAAACACAGTCCACAGCAGTGCAAGTATCAGAAAGAGAGAGAGTATAAATGAAAGTGAATTATGAACTCAGATTGTTCTGTGTTCGTGTGTGTTCAAAGAGAAGGGATGAGAGTATTTATAGTGTAAAAACAGGCAGAAAATATGGTAAGGATTGCAGTTCAGCAATAACTAGGGGAACAAATGTCAATTAGAATTAAACAGTATCAAAGACTTCCCTTATTTGAGGAATTAAAAATCAAACGGTAACATGCAAGTGCTAAACAAGGAAAGAGATCACATAGGCTGACTATGACTAATAAGGAAGTATTTCAAGCATAGTACAGGTACATAGTAGGTAATAGAGGCCAGGTTCATAGACTCTAATCAAGGAAAGGTCTATAAAAACCCAATACCAATATAATCAAGGTAAGGGAATCAATCAACTTGAGTAGGAAAGGCAGGGGTCAAGATTTCAAGGCAAGCATTCAAATAGGTCTGAGAAGCAGGGAAATCAGTACAATAAGGAAAGAATCAATCAAAAAAGTGCAATCAGAATCACACAAAGAGATTTGAAGTCAGCCCATAATTAAGGGCTACTTTGAGAGGGAAATTTATTATATAAAGGAATGCATAGCCTTGGTCATGTGAGGCTAAGTTGTGGCAAAATAATAGCATGTAGAAGTAACTAAAAGGCTTGATAGTCAAGTTTCAGTGCTTAACAATAGAGAAAAGATTCAAAAGCATGCAAAGAACTCAAGACAAAAAAACAGTCAAGAGAATGGAAGCACACTGCAATTTCAACAAACGAGTTGCACAAACAAAAAGAGATTGAATAGTCCCCAAAGAAACTAGGGTTTTCGAGAATCAAACAAGTTTAGAGGAGATGAGCAGTCAAACAAACAAAACAGATTTAGAATCCCGGATAAGCCCNCACTAACAAACAGACCAGGAAACTCAAACAAAATCCCCAAGAAAATTAGGGTTTTCAACATGTGAGTTTAGATAGAAGATAATACAAACAAACACACTAAAAACATGTCAAGATTCAGAGAAGAGATGTTCGAGATAAAATAACATGAAACCCTAGTTGAGGAAAATAGTGTTTCTGAAAGCAAACATTAAAGAATCTTAGAGAAAAATGCATAGAAGGTTCAACACACATAGATCCAGAACAGATCTAAAATAAATCGAAGGAAACTCAGAGATTAGGGTTTCGTAAGAAACCCAAGTGACAAGATAGGCTTTGGAAACCATTGATCTGAGCAGAGAAGTCGAAGATAGAGCTCGAATGGCCATGGCTGGCCGGACAGAGGTTGAAGATGGTCGGAGAAAAGTCATCGAGCAAAGCTTGGTCGAGACCTTTTCAAGATCTGGTCATAGGACCTTAGAGTTGAGACCATAGAAGCCATGGGAGGCCGGTATAGGGATCCGATGAGTCTGGGGAGCCATGGATTAGGGTTTCGATGGGAGGTGGCGTCTAGGGTTTTGAGAGAACTCGAGAGATGAGAGCGTTTGAGGGCGGTGGATTGGGAAAATGAGATAGGGTTAGGCGGTTGTGTGAAATTAAAAAGGTAAGAAGTAACGGTGGCCGTTGATCTAAATGATCAACTGCCGAGATTCAAAAGGGATATGGGTTGGGTCGGTACAACTTGTACTGGTTCGGGTAGGCATGTTAATTGGGCTGGGTAATTCGATTTCAAATTAGGGCTGAAATGGGGTGCCAAATTGGCTAAAATTGAAATGCAATAAGGCCAAATCGTAAATAGCTAATTTTCCTCTTTTAATTTTGTAAAAATAGTAATGCTAATTTTAAAAATAAATTAAACGTACTGGGTAAATAATTATTATATAAATATTAAATAAAAAATACTGGGATTAATTTTATAAGCATAAAATGTCATAAATTACAAGATAGGCTATAATTGCAATTATATGCAATTTAGCTTTAAAATACCAAACAAATTTGTAAAAAATATACGAAAATTATTTTAATTATATTTTCGTGTAAAATGTGAAAATAAAATGAATTATTCACAAAAAATAATAATTTTGGGAATAATTATTGGATTTTGTTGTGTAAAATAGGTAATAAATTGGTTTAAAAAATCATTAAAAATGTCAAAACTCTTGGATGTGCTTATATATGCACCAATATGCTATTTTTGAAATATTTGGGTATGAAAATACTTAGAAAAAAATTGGGTATCAACACTCAGCACACTCAATTACTTGGAACTGTACAATACTCATTGCGGCGTGCAACCTGATCCATATATATATAGCCATAAGGCTCGTTGCGGCGTGCAATCCGATCCATATACATATATCCATAAGGCTCTTTGAAGCGTGCAACCCGATCTATATACATATATATACATAACTGATGCGCTCACTGGGGGGTGTGCAGACACCGGAGGGGCTCCTTCAGTCCAAGCGCTATATTGTTGTAGCGTGTAGCCCGGTCCCATAAAATATAATCAATATAATATGATGCGGCATGCAGCCCGATCCCATAATTGTCAATCGTAATTAGGCTCTCAGCCTCACTCAGTCCTCAATCTCTCCAGTCTCACTCACGGGCTCACAATGTTATGAAAGTAGCCTAATAAAAATGATATGGTGTATCACTGAATAACAACTAAGACTGAGATATGATATGAATGCATGATATGACTGAGTACGAACAAATTAGTAAAATCAGTAAAATGATAGCAAAAAATAACCACTATAGGTCCCCAACAGTATCGTAATAAAGCCTAACATGATATATAGCATGATTTACAGTTCAATTACTTTATCACATGATGAAACACAAATAACAACAAGATAGGTCCACTATACAGTGCCATGGAAACAACAGAGTCACAATTCACAAGGTGCACGCCCAGACGCCCATCACCTAACATGTGTGTCACCTCAATACTAATCACATAACACGTAATTCAGGGTTTCATACCCTCAAAACAAAGTTTAGAAGAGTTACTTATCTCAAACAAGCCAATTCAAATACCGAGCAAGCCAAGCGATGCTCCAAAAATGCCATCTTGCACGTTCCGACCTCCAAACGGCTCGAAACTAAACAAAAATAACTCAAATATATCAAACAATGCTAAAGGAATCAATCCCAATCAAAAAAGGTCAAATCTTTAATAAAAATCCCAAAACCTGCCAAAAATCACAACACAGACCCACATCTCGGAACCCGACAAAACTCACAAAATCCGATAACCCATTCAATTATGAGTCCAACCATACTAATTTCATCCTATTATGACTCCGAATCCATGTTCAAACTTAAATCGCCTCCAATACATATGGTGAAAAATTGCCTCCAAAATCGCCAAAATTCGAGCTCCCCAACTCAAAATATGACCAAATGAACACACCCTTGTTTTATATATTTTTCTACCAGATATTGTGCACTTGCTTCTTGTGCCAAATAATCCTAAAACTCTCTTTTGATGTCTCTAATGGATTCCTTGTGAAATTTTAGTCAGGTTAGGCTCTTGAATCACTCAATTTGACCTTATATTGAATGAGATATGTTGGTTGCAATATTTGAAAATAGTGCAGATTTTTAAATACGAATTCGGTGGCAATGTCATACTAATCTGAAAAAATCTAGCAACCCAATGTTTAGTAAAATGACCATATAATCCTCATGCGATATCCAAATTCGATGATTCTTTTTATATGGCTCCGTAATTACGATACAGATCTAATGCTTCAATAAAAATAGAAATCGGAGCTCATTTGCTTAATACCACTTATGCATGAAGAAATGATGTCGAAACATCAAACATGAGCGCAACACAACCCAAACATATCCGAAACTCACTCGAGACCCTCGGGACCCAGTTAGAACATATCAACAAGTCTTATATCATAACATGGACCTACTAGAGGCCTCTCAACACACATAACAATATCAGAACAACGAATCACACCTCAATTCGAAATCAATGAACTTGAAACTTCCACAACCGATGTTGAAACCTATCAAATCACGTACGATTGATCTCAAATTTTGCACACAAGTCATATTTGACATTACGGACCTGCTCCAACTTCCAGAATCAAAATCCAACCCGATATGAAAAATTACACTCCCGGTCAAACTTTCCAAAATTCAAACTTTCACCATTTCTAGCCAAATTCTACGACGGACCTCCGAATCACAATCCGGACACGCTTCTAAGACCAAAATCACCCAACGAAGCTAACCAAACCATCAGAAATCCAATCCGAGGTCAAATTCTAGAAAGTCAAAATTTGGTCAAACCTTTCAAATTTAAAGATTCTAGCTGAGAATCATTCTTACAAATCAATTCTGAATAACCTGAAAACCAAAACTGACGATTCACATAAGTCATAATACATCATACAGAGTTACTCATTCCCTCAAACAACCGAGAAAAGTGCAAATACTTAAAACGATCGATAGAGTCGTTATTGTATAATTGGTCACACCTATCTCAGTTATGCCTTGTAAGAGCTAACAAATATAGTTTAAGAGAAGGATGGGGTATCAGGATGCAGCTGGATTAGAGTAACCCTATATGGTGGATGGATTGTTAGTGTTAGATGACATTTATGAAGGATATTGTAAACATGATAATAGTTTCCCTTGTGAGACACCCAGGCGCTGCACTCTGAATAGTACAGTGAGATATGAATACTAGAATGTTCAGAAATTTTAGAAGATAGGCACTTAAATCCTAAAAGGGATAAATATTTATTTTAGTATGGCTCCCATTCCTTTATTCAAGTACTGCTGCATGTGCTCTTATTTGGTGTTAAAGACTCCATATAGCTGATTCACTACCAGCTGGGAATCGCACTTTATTTCAATCACCTAAAGCCTATTCCTCGGGCTAATTCAAGCCCTACAACCAAAGCCTCATACTCGGATCCATTGCTAGTCAAAAGTATAGTTCTAATAGCCTGTCTCAGGGTCTCACCCGAAGGAATAATTAATATTATCCCAAGATCGAACCCTTTTATGTTGCAGGGTCCATCAATAAACAAGGTCCATACATAAAAAACAGTTCTCGATACCAAAACTGCTTCTTTAGCATCTCAAGACGTTATTCCTAGACTAAAACCAGCCACAAATTTGGCCAAAACTTGTGGCTTGATAGTTGTCCCAGGCTTATATTCTATATCAAATTCATTAATTTCTACCGTCCATTTAGCCAATTGATATGATAATTCAAGTTTATGAAGGACGTTCCATAAGGAAAAAGTCATCACAACGGCTATTTGGTGGCACTACAAGCAGAGTCTAAGCTTTCGAGACTCATCTACGAGAGTTAGTGCCAACTTTTCCAAATGCGAATAAAGTATCTCCACTCCGGAAAGTATTTTACTAACGCAATAGATAGGGAATTTCTTACCTTCTTCCTCTCCAAACCAAGACTACACTTACCACAACTTCCGAAACTGCTAAATAAATTAGCAATTGTTCCCCCTCCTCCGGTTTGAACATTAGCGAAGGACTGTCTGTACAAGTCCCTTTTTAGGTCTTTCAACGCTTAATGGCATTTCGGAGTCCGCATAAAGTCATTCTTTTTTTTCTAAAGTGAAAGGAAATAATTACGTTTTTTCGATGACCATGAAATGAATCTGCTAAGGGCTCCCAACCTGCAGTTCAACCTTTGCACTTCTTACACACTTACCAATTGGTCAGGGTTATCCTCTATGGAATTTATCTTGTCGAGATTTACTTCGATTCCTCTTTGAGAAACCAAAAAACTAAGAAACTTTCCAGACTCAACTCCGAAGGAGTATTTTTCTAGGTTGAGTTTTATGTTGTATTTTCTCAAAATATCGAATGTCTCTTGTAAATGAATTAAATGACTTCCTGCACTAAGATACTTAACCAACATGCCATCAATATAAACTTCCATAGTTTTCACCAATTTGACTTTTGGATGTTTTATTACGAGCCTCTGATAAGTGGCTCGGGCATTATTAAGCTCGAAAGGTATCACATTATAGAAATAAGTGCCAAAACTTGTGATGAATGAGGTTTTTTCCTGATCCTTTGGATGCATACTAATTTGATTATACTCGGAATATTCATCAAGAAAACTAATTAGTTCATGCCCGGCCATAGCATTGATCATTTGGTCAATATTTGGAAACGGGAAAGAATCTTTAGGATGTGTCTTATTTAAATCTTTATAGTCTATACACATTCTAAGCTTATTATTCTTTTTAGGAATAACCACTACGTTACTAGCCAGTCAGGATAATTTACCTCACGAATTGAACCTATATTTAATAATCGAGTCACTTTCTCTTTGACAAACATGTTCCTGACCTTATGTAGCGGCCGTTTCTTTTGCTTCATTAGCGAGAAAGTAGGGTCAAAATTAAATTTTGGACAACCACATCTAGTTGAATACCTGTCATATTAAAATGAGAACAAGCAAAGCAATCAAAGTTAGCTTTGAAAGACTCAATAATTTAAAGCCTGAGTTCGGGACTCAATCCCGTTCCCAGGTAAAACTTTCTAATCGGGAACTCTACAAACAAAGCGATTTTTTCAAATTCCTCTGTGATTGACTTTGTGGCATCTCCTTCTTCCTGTATCTGAGAGGATCTAGGCACTTGATAATAATTCAGTGCCTCTTCCTCCACAATACCTCCTACCGGATCTGGTAGGGCAGCAGACATTGGTCCTTGTACTTGCTATTTACTCGTTCCTTCTGCATTGCTGCTAAATAAGGTGACTGAATTCATTACCCTTAAAACTGGTTGATAACCTCTAATGTGTTTGACCCTATCCGATGTAGGAAACTTCAGCAGTTGATGGTAAGTGGACGGCACAACCTCCATTTCATGAATCCATGGCCTTCCAAGGATCACGTTGTATCCCATATCACCATCCACCGCCTTGAACAGAGTCCTCTTCATTATCCTTTGGAATGTGTGGGTGGTAAAATCGCCCCTCGAGTTATTACACTTGTTAGGTTGAACCCTAGTAAAAATTTTATTGTCGAAATTATGCTTCCGGTTAGTTTTGTTTGTTCCAGAACTCTTAACTGGATGATATTGGCTGAACTACTTGTATCAACCAACACACATTTAATTTTAAAAGTCTAAAACAATATGTGATATTACCAGAGCGTCACTATGAGGTAAAATAAGGCCATCAATATCTTCTTCTGATGCTTCTCTGACTCTCTTGCCATAAGTTACTGAAATCTCTGTCTTCTTTGTTGCTAAAAATGTCACCCTATTTACTTCAACTCCACAAAAATCATGTTTATCGTTAGACGAGGTGACCCTAAAGCTAGTTTGGCTAGTTCTATAGCATCTCGATTTCTCCCATCATTGTTCTTAGCCCGCTTAATTAGAAATTTCCTAATATGACCATTCTTCAATAACACCGCAACGTCTTCACAAAGATGTTGATAGTCCTTAGTCCTGTGGCCATGCATTTTGTAAAATTCACACCATAGATTAGGATACTTTTGACTAGGATCTGACTGAGTTGGTTTCGAAAATCTAGCCTCCTTAATGTTTCACATAGCTAAAACCAGTTCTACCTAGCTAATATTGAAGTTGTAATAGGATAACCGGGGGTATGTGGAATCTCAGGACCCCGATGGTTTCTTCTCCTCTAATGTCCTTCTACGACGGATATGATCCGCCTTTCTATCCAATATGAACTTGTCCAATGACTGAAAAACTTTATTTTCATGCCTATCAGCCCTTTCATAAGGCTGAACACAACTCATGAAGACATCTGACCTCCATCGTCATCAATTTTGAATTTTTCTTGATTCCAATCATTATTGCGACCTTTAGAAGACACCGAAGAACTTGATTGATCATCTTCGATTTTGATTTTCGATTCATAGCGATAATGGACGTCTGCCCATATGGTTGCTTGAAACTCCAACAAGCTTTCCTTAAATTTTCTGGAGGCATCGGAACTTAAAGGGTTAAAACATTTGGTGAACGCTTCAACTGCCCACTCATCTGGTACCGCTGGCAACAACATCCTCTCCTTTTGAAATCAGATGACAAAATCTCGCAACAATTCAGATTCTTCTTGGGCAATTTCGAATATGTCTGCTTTCCTAGCTTGGAAATTTCTCACCCCAGCATGAGCTTTAATAAAAGAATCTGCAAGCATTTGAAAAGAGTCAATCGAGTGCTCAAGTAAAAGATAGAACCATGTTAGAGAACCCTTCGTTAGGGTTTCGCCGAATTTATTTAGCAGAACAGATTTGATTTTGTTCGGTGCCAAATCATTTTCCTTTACAACTATAGTATAAATTGTGATATGCTCTTGTGGATTCAACGTTCCATCATACTTCGGGATACTCAGGCACCTTGAATCTCTTTGGAGTTAACTCTGGAGCCGCACTTGATTTGAACAACAACTGAGTATACTTCTTCAAATCCAGACCCTTCAATATCGGCGGTACTCCAGAGATCTGATCCATCCGAGCGTGAAATTCTTTAGCAATTGGATCCATCCGATCATTCATTTCCCTCATGAATCTCATGAGCTTGATTTTAAAAAGGATCATTTGTGTTGTTGTCATTCCCGGATCCACTATCTATACCACCTGCTCGATTTTCATTAAAATCGAACTCCTCCCTCAAAGCAACATTACCGGTTCTTTGTGAAGTTTGATTTATAGGCGCGATATATGGGGCTCGAACTCCTCCATTGGAATTATTGGAGGCAATTGAAAGTGCTTGCTAGAGCTCCATCATTATCCAGTCTTGTCTTCAGAAATGGTTCATGATTTCACTTTGTTGCGTTCTCAAAAATTTTACCGTTTCAAGTACAGGTTCATCGTCCGTGTAATATGGAGTTGGAGTTCTCACATGTCAAGGATTTCGTTCTTCGCGAACTAGAGTTGGCTCATCTCCTTCGTTACGAGTTTCATTGGTTGAAATCATGTTAGAAAATATCCTCATGCTCGTTGTTTGTTCCAACGTTGAATGAGTTGTTGACATTGTTAGCTGCCATATCTGATTTTTGTTTTTCACTAAAGAAAAACGGCAAAATGCTTTAGTAACATATGAAAGTTTCAAAGTAATAACACAATTGTCTATGCCCCACGGTGCTCGTCAAATTATTCACTTGTGAAACGGTACTGTTGAATTTGTAACGTGATTCACAGACACGTAAATTAATTTGATCCAAGAATATAAAGTAACTAAGAACAGAAATAAGCTGATTAAATAAACTTAAAGGAAATACAACCCTGACTGCGGGTAGAGCTTCTCCGAAAGCAAGAATAAGAACAATATGCAAACAACAAGAAAGAATGTTGTTAATAGAATAGGAAATCATTTGGCCTTTTTGCGCACAAATGATTTTCATGTCCTACAATGAATATAAATTCTTCTATTTATAGTCCAATTCAAGGAGACAAGATCCCCAAATCAAGCTTTTCTTTAATATGAATAAAACCCCTCTTGAAGGCTGCATAATGATTGGAAAATAATGCAAAGATTCTTTTTAACGACTAATCATTGAATGTTATCTTTTCCAATCGATATCCTACTAATCTTTACTTCCACGTATCATTCAACAACTTTACTACATACATCTTGTTTGGGAGTCAGATGTAAATTAAAAAAAAAATAAAAAGTGATTAAGCATGAAAACTAATTTGTAAACTTTTTCGAATGGTTTATCAATATTTTTAATTTGTAGGCGTAGTAGTTTTTGACAAAAATAACAAGTAATAAGTCTTGACAAAAGATTGGAACATATGATAAGCGTGCCCCATTCTGAAATCAAAATTCCATTATCAAATTGGAGTATTTCCTTTTAATACTTGATCTACTTTTTCATTCAACCTATAAACATGTAGAACTATTAAACCAGAGTCTAAAACATAGCTCACAGAAAAGACAGAAAATCAAATCATCGATCATTAGCTATATCGAAGAGCATTTGTTCCAAATACCATTCCCTATAAAACAAAACTTTCGATTTTGCTATCAACGCTCCATTTAATCATTTAGAAGAAATGCAGAGAAAAGATAAGAGCAATACAATATTGACCAAATAGCGATCAAAGCATACGTTGGGGATTGGTTGATGAATATTTACCCACATGTAAAGCCAATAAGAGATATTTTTATAAGTTTAATACCTCTTAATAATATTTTAAACAGATCGGTGGACGTCTGTGGCTAAATTTAATTAAGGTGTGACTTATCACAGAGAAAAACATGCAGGTCATGTAGGGCAATAGAAGGACATCTCACTCTTTTTTTTAACAACTAAACTTGTCTTAAAGACTCCAAATTAAAGTAGTAAATATATTTGTATGTCGGTTAATCCGTTTGGAATAACTTGCAAATACGTACAATAACATAAACCAAATGTCTCCCTCCACTACCAAAATTCGAAATTATTGTGGCGGTTATATTAAGACGGTTTATTATAACCGCCACAAAATGTAATATAAAATGGTATTTTTATAGTGAAGCTATTGGGATTGACGTCGGTAGTAAAATATTTGATAGGTATAATTCACTACAAGAAAATAGGTCTTTAGCGAAGGGATTTATGGTCGTTAAAAGTACTAATCCGGTCGCTATTAACCAATAACGTCCGTAAAAAATTTGGTCATCATCAGTCGTTGATGTTCCGACGTTAAAAGTTTACGACCGGATTCCAATGCGGACGTTGAAGGATCTTTAGCGGCCATATAAAATCCGGTCGTTATGCCTCATTTTAACGACCAAATTTCCCTTTGTTAATTGTTAATCTGGTATATAAAACCCTTTTATTACTACAACAAATCCCTTCGTTAAAAGTGATGTTAGCAATGAAGTTCTCAATGGACTAATTGTCACAATCTTGCATGAACAGCCGAAATTACACCCAATTCATTAAATTTTAAATACATCCAAAATATATAAAACAATATTCATGTCAGTTTAATTTTGTCCTTTTATTTGAGCAGATTTCTTTTTCCAAAGGTAGATTGATTATTTCTTATTGTTGGGTTACCTCTTATCAGTGTAAATTTGTCATAGAGTTTGTTAATCAATAATATTACATTAATTTTGTTTTTTCAATAACAATTTGTTCTTGATGTGATTGCGATTTATGTTTTCTTTCTATGGTATTCTCCTTATTATCTAAATGATAATGCAATACAGTAGGTATGGTAAAATCACAAAAGCAGCTGTGTAAATTAAAGAATCTGCTACATATACTTGAATAGTAGGTCGACAATAACAAATTTATATATTGTGTTCTAGTGTATTTATTCTATTATATTAATTAGTTATGTTCTCTATAAGTTAATAAGAAGGTGAAGTGCAACAGAAATGGCTTGAAAACTCATTCCATTTTTTTGAGAGAAATACTTATTCCATTTTTTCTTTAATATGCCTTTGAAGGAAAATATTTTATTATTAATCTTTTAAATCTCTATACTGTAATGACTCGAAAGGTCATCTTGTATTTTCGAACTCAATTCTGCGCTTTTAAGCCTTAAAACCATGTTTACGCCTTTCTCGATTTGCGCGCACAGTCCGGGCATCTTTCCGGAAAGCTTTTGTGTTAAAACCGGTTAAAAATGAGAAAACTTGCCTAAAATTTCATTTGAGTAGACCTCGGTCAATATTTTTGGTAAACGGATCCGATTTCGTGATTTGAGTGGCCCTGTGGGTCCGTATCGTAACTTGGGACTTGGGCGTATATCCGAAATCGAAATCTGGAAGTCCTTAGCACGAGGTATCCGACTTTTGTCGAAATTTGAAAGTTAAAGACTTAATGAATTTGAAAGGTTTGACCCATATTTGACTTTTTGGATATCAGGTCCATATTTTGGTTTCGGAACCCGGTATAAGTCGAACATCACATACATGACTTGTCTGTAAAATTTGATGAAAAACGGAGTTGATTTGACGTGATTCGGACGTCCGGTTAAGAAAATAGAAACTTTAAAGTGTTCTTGAAAATTTTATTTAATTTGGTGTTAAATTTGTAGTTCTAGGTACTATTTTGACGATTTGATCGCGCGAGCAGGTTCGTATGATATTTTTAGATTTGTGTGCATGTTTGGTTTGGCGTCCCGAGGGCTATTGTGAGATTCGGATAGGCTACGGAGTGGTGATTTGAACTTAGGAAAAATGTGTTGGTGTAACTAATCATGTTGCAGGCCTATGATCTCGCATTTTCGAGATCAGGCATCGTAATTGTGATCTCTGAGAGATTCGCATTTGCGAGCTTCTCATTTCAAGCGAACAGGAGCTGGGCCACACAGGTTTCGCAATTGCGAAACAAACTTTGCATTTGCAAAGTTGGTCTGGAGGGTAGCCTTAGCATTTGCGACGATTGTGTCGCATTTGCGGTAATCCAGTATTCGCATTTGCGAACTATGCAGAAATGAGAAGGGGTTCGCATTTGCGATGCTGTATTTGCGACATCTGCAGCTGGTAAAAGTGACTTAAACGGAATTTTCCTCCCATTTTTAAAATTTTCAAAACCTAAAACACAAGAGGCGATTTTTCAAAGACCATTTCTTCCCCAAAACATCGGTAAGTGATACTAAACTAGTTTCTTTCAATCTTTCACTTCATTTTAAAAGATTTCAACTTAAAATCTAAGATTTTCATGGTGGGATTGGGGATTTTGGGGGTAGAAATTAGGGACTTGATGAATTGGGGATTTAAACCTCAAATTGAAGTCGGATTCCAAAACTATTTATGGATTGATAAGGTGGAATAAGGATGAATTCATATTGTATAGTGGGATCGGGTTGCATGCCGCAATAGATGAAATATGAGTGGATTGATATGGTTGAATAAGCGTGAATTGTAATATTGATATTGATATATGGTGGGATCGGGTTGCGCGCCACAACTAATATATATTATTTACTGTTATTAGTAATGTTACGGTGGAATAAGGTAGAATTATATGTTATCTGGAGGGATCGGGTTGCGCGCCGCAACAACCTATATATTTCCGTTTCTTGAGCTATATTGATTTTCCGGTATTTTATATTTGAACTATTAGAGATTGGAAATTATGGACGACACTAGTTTATTCTTGAGGCTGTGGTTATTATTTTTGGATGACATATTTAATTTCTATTTGGTATTTCTATTATTATGTCATTATTATATATACTGTGCATAGGTTATAGTGTAGGTGACCCGCCTTAGCCTCGTCACTACTTCATCGAGGTTAGGCTCGGCA
The DNA here is from genome assembly GCA_026770625.1 of Nicotiana glauca. NCBI lineage: Eukaryota > Viridiplantae > Streptophyta > Magnoliopsida > Solanales > Solanaceae > Nicotiana > Nicotiana glauca. The sequence goes on from MU728501.1 coordinate 105,924, forward strand.
CTTACCAGTACAAGAGGTCGGTTATACTGATACTACACTCTACACACGGTGCAAATTTTGGAGTCGGGCCCAGTGATGGCTACTAGAGAGCTCGGATTAGACAGCCAACGCAGACTTGAGATATAGCTGCTCAATGCCCGCAGCTCCTGAAATTCCATTCTTCTTCTTACTCAGCTGTGTATCTTCTTTTCGGACAGCTTTATGTTATTTCAGACCGTTGTATGTATTATTCTAGCAGCTCATGCGCTTGTAACAGTAGGTTCAGGGATTATAATAGAGTTTCGCGTTTTAGCTTCCGCATTAATATTTCAGTTATTCCAGTTATCTCTTGTTATTTAATTCAATTGTTAAAAATAGATAATATGTTCTAACGTTGGCTTGCCTAGCAAGTGAAATGTTAGGCGGCATCACGGTCTTGATGGTGCGGAATTCTGGGTCATGACATTTGCAAGGCTCACAAGTCTCCACACATTAAAATAAGTTAGTAATGCCCATATTTATAATAGTACGAAACCAATTTCAATTAGAAATAACAAAGCCTATTCCGATATTAAATCTAATCCTATTTAGACATGAATTAAATAAACTAGCAAATACAAAATCCTAAATATTTTTTGTTTCCTACTACAACTTTGAAATAGTTTTCCAATATTCTCCCGTAATGCAAAGTTGTATGCGACTTTTGTTGTATTGAAGCACTTTTCTCCATAAGCACATGTCTCCATCCCTTGTTGATGTTTTTTGCCATCAACAAGTAATTTTGTTGAAGCACCTGTCTTCAACACCTATTGATGCACTTTGTCACCAACATCCAATTTAATTTGTTGAAACACATGTCTTCAACTCTCGTTGATGCACTTTGTCACCAACACCCTATTTTTGTTGAAGCACCTGTCTTCAACTCCCGTTGATCTACTTTGTCACCAATACCCAGTTTTGTTGAAGCACTTGTCCAACTCACATTGATGCAGTTTGTCACCAACACCCAATTTTGTTGAAGCACCTGTCTTCAACACCTATTGATGCACTTTGTCACAAATCTCAACTTTGTTAAAACACAGTCAACTTCCAACTTATTTAAGCCTCTCTCCAACTTTTAAATAAGAGTTTCTTCATCTTATGCTATATTTGTTTGCATCTTTTTAAACTTGCTTTTTTTTTTCTTTCTGGAATTTGTCTTGAAACTTTTAATCGAATAGTATAATTCTGTTGGCAACTATCTATAACTTTGCCAATATATTTTTGGCCAGATGGGCGGCACACATTGTCTAGCGCCGCTCGCCGACAGCGGAAGGTATTTGATTCTCTCTCAAGATCGTAGAAGTTGTGATACCAATTTGAAGGAAAATATTTTATTATTAATCTCTGAAAGCTCTCTACAATTCTCACAAATCTCCACTCATTAAAATAAGCTAGTAATACCACTATTTATAATAGTACGAAACTAATTTCAATTAAAAATAACAAAGCATATTCCTATATTAAATCTAATCGTATTTAGACATGAATTAAATAAACTAGCAAATTCTAAATCCTAAACAATTTTAATTTCCTACTATATTTTGAATTAGTTTTCCAACCACATTTATTAATGAATCTATTACGAGATCACATGCTAATTTTGGGTAGAATTTGCTTATTCGCGCTTCAGTTTTTAGTATAAGAAATGCAACTTTGTTAAAGTTATCGATAAAAGTAAAATTGTTCACATTTTACTCTTAATCGAACAGGTTATGTCTACCCTGCTCTTGCTAAGGCTGTGAAAACTATGAAGAGAGGTGAAAAGGTCCGGTTGACAGTGAAGCCACAATATGGCTTTGGAGAGAAAGGAAAACCAGCCTCGAGTGATGGAGGAGCAGTCCCACCTAATGCTACACTACAAATCAACTTGGAGTTGGTCTCGTGGAAAATTGTTTCAAGTGTTACTGATGACAAGAAAGTAGTAAAGAAGATCTTGAAAGAAGGGGAAGGATATGAGAAACCCAATGAAGGAGCTGTAGTTAAATTAAAACTGATTGGCAAGCTGCAAAATGGCACAGTCTTCATAAAGAAGGGCCATGATGGGTAAAATGAAGATGAACATTTTGAGTTTAAGACAGATGAAGAGCAAGTTATAGATGGGCTAGATAGAGCTGTAATGACATTGAAGAAAGGTGAAGTGGCACTGCTTACAATTGCACCGGAATATGCCTTTGGTTCTTCTGAGTCAAAGCAAGATTTAGCTGTTATTCCTCCTAATTCAACCGTGCATTATGAGGTTGAACTTGTTTCCTTTGTCAAGGACAAGGAATCATGAGATATGAATACACAGGAGAAAATTGAGGCTGCTGGAAAGAAGAAAGAAGAAGGGAATGCACTGTTTAAGGCTGGTAAATACACGAGCATCTAAGAGATACGAGAAGGCTGCCAAATTCATCGAGTATGATACTTCATTCAGTGAGGAGGAGAAGAAACAGTCTAAAGCGTAGAAAATCAGCTGCAACTTGAATAATGCTGCTTGCAAGTTAAATTGAAAGACTACAAGCAGGCTGAGAAACTGTGTACCAAGGTGTTGGAACTGGAGAGCACCAATGTCAAAGCTCTTTACCGCAGAGCTCAAGCATATATGAACATGGCTGATCTTGATCTGGCTGAATTTGACATTAAGAAAGCTCTCCAGATTGATCCTGACAACAGGGATGTGAAACTTGAATACAAAGCTCTGAAAGATAAAGTCAAGGAATTTAATAAGAAGGACGCAAAGTTCTACGGAAACATGTTTGCCAAGTTAAATAAGTTGGAAAGTAAATCTGCTCCGAAGGAACCAGAACCGATGACCATAGATAGCAAAGCATAACTTGACTTGGACATGAGACATCACATAAAAGAGTCATCATTATTTTCTGGCATAGGGATAGTTTCCATCATATGATGAGCTTTCATATGTGTAATCGAGTCGTTATAGTGAACATTAGGAAAAGTGTTTGCTGAATAAGCTGTCTGAAATTTCGGACTTTGAATTGGTTATTTCCTATATTAAGTGGATCCTCCTGTAATAGTCTTTTTAGGTGAATCCGGCATCTTTCGTGTTCCACAAAATTTATTTGTTGTGTGTTATTCCTTTTATTAAGTGGCGTGATTAAATTTAAAAAAAAAAAAAAAGTAAGTCTCTTCACTCAATTTTGGAAGTTGGGTTATTACCCGGAAAAAAAAAAAAGAGTAGAGAAAACTGAGGAGAATATTATATGGAAGTCTTTAGAAAAAATATAAATTTTTGTTATCTTATTAAATGATATGAAATATGTTTTCCACATATAAGCTTTGGACTAACTTTTTTCTTTCGCTATTGTAATGTGATCTTATGTCTTCCATTTTATCCATGCCAATTGATAAATTTTGAATTAGCAAATCATGAAACACACCTAAATATGCAAATGGTCTAAGCCAATTTTTGGATTTTGCTTTTGAACATGGGCAGTTGATAAGCGCGTAATTAAGTGTCTGTGTCCAAAATATGATTTAAACAAGTGGCAAAGAGGATATGTAGTTGAAGAGCTGATTCTTAACCTTTTTCAAAAAAACTATAAAGTTTAGTATATTGGCATGGTAAAAATTCAAATGCGACCATGCAAAAGACTTCTCATAGCTCCCATGTAATAGAAGATACTTTACAGCCCCAAGATGCCATGGAAATTATGATTAATACTGCTCTTTACCTGCTGTTGAAATAACATTGTCCAATGTGTTTGGAATTAATACCTAGCTTGACTTGGGAAAAGGGGATTGGCTTACTGTTCATAATGATTATCATGTGCGTGTGTAGATTGGAGGGATAGTGGCTGCGGCGGGGATGGTAGTGTAAGGTCATGTCTTCAGGGGTGGGAGTGGTGGCAGGGGTGAGCAGGGGGGCAGGGAGCGGTTCTGCGGGTAGGGCGGGAGGCAAGGGTGGGAAGAGGGTAGCGGACGCTCATAGATTAAGGATCGGGTCGTGGAACATAGGCACTCTGACGGGTAAGTCCATTGAGTTGGCGAAGATTCTTCAGAAGAGGAGGGTTAACATAGCCTGTGTTCAAGAGACTAGGTGGAAAGGGTCGAAGGCGAGAAATGCAGACGGGTTTAAGCTGTGGTATTCTGGGGCCGTTAGGGGTAAGAATGGAGTGGGCATCTTGGTGGATAGGGATCTAAGGGAGTCTGTGGTTGAGGTTAAGCGAGTGAATGATAGGTTAATGGCTATTAAGTTGGTTATTGGGGGTTACGTCCTCAACGTCATCAGCGCTTACGCACCACAAACGGGCTTAGATTAGGAGGTCAAGAGGCGCTTTTGGGAGGGCTTGGATGATTTGGTGAGTAGTATTCCCCAATCTGAGAAGTTAGTTATTGGATGGGACTTTAATGGTCATATTGGGGTTGATGCTGGTGCTTATGGTGAGGTGCACGGCGGCTTTGGCCTTGGGGTTAGGAACGGAGGAGGCACGACGCTGATTGATTTCGCCAGGGCTTCCGAGCTTCTGATTGTAAACTCGACATTTCAGACGAGGGAGGAGCATTTGGTCACCTTCAAAAGTTCGGCGGCGAGGACTCAGATTGATTACCTCCTTCTCAGAAGGAGCGACAGAGGTTTCTGCAAGGACTGCAAGGTTATTCCGGGAGAGTCCCTTTCGACTCTTCATAGACTCCTAGTGATGGATGTCGGTCTCTGGGTGAAGAGGAAGAGAAGGGGTGCTTGGGGACAACCGCAGATTAGATGGGGTGCTTTGACTAAGGAAAAAGCCAAGGAGTTGGAGAGGAGGTTAGTTGTTGTTGGAGCTTGGAGAAGTTCTGAGGAAGCGGACGCAATGTGGTCAGAGATGGCGAACTTAGTTAAGGAGGTAGCGCGGGATGTGCTCGGGGTAGCAAAGGGCTATCCAGGCAGACATCAGGGCGACTGGTGGTGGAATGATGTAGTCCAAGGAAAAGTGGAGGTGAAGAAGGCGGCGTTTGCCAAGTTGGCAGGGAGCACAAGCGAGGATGAAAGGAGAGTGAAAATCTACAAGGTGGCAAGGAAGGAAGGGAAGCTGGCGGTTACAGAAGCTCAAAACGCGGCGTTTGGTCGCTTGTACAAGGAATTGGGGGAGAAAGTGGGGACAAGAATATATTCTGGTTAGCTAAAGTAAGGGAGAGAAAGGCGCGGGATCTCGACCAAGTTAGGTGCATCAAGGACGAGGATGGTAGAGTTCTGATGGGGGAGTCTCAAGTCAAGCAGAGGTGGCAGACGTACTTTCGAGACCTACTTAATGAGGAGGGGGATCGAAATATAGAGCTAGGGGAGCTGGGGCATTCAAAGCGACATAGAGACCTTGGGTACTGCAGGCGCATTAGGGTGGAGGAGGTCGTGGGGGCTTTGCGTAGGATGAGTACGGGTCGAGCGACTGGGCCAGACGAAATTCCGGTGGAGTTCTGGAAATGCATGGGTAGGTCAGGAGTGGAGTGGCTCTCCAGGTTATTCAATGCGATCTTCAGGACCAAAAGGATGCCGGAGGAGTGGAGGTGGAGTACAGTGGTGCCCTTGTACAAGAACAAAGGGGATATCCAGTGCTGCAACAACTATAGGGGTATCAAATTAATAAGTCATACCATGAAGGTTTGGGAGCGGGTGATCGAGGCGAGGGTGAGGGAGATGACATCTATATCTGTGAACCAGTTCGGTTTCATGCTAGGTCGCTCCACTACAGAAGCTATCCACCTTGTCAGGAGATTGGTGGAACAGTTCAGGGATAAGAAGAAGGACCTGCACATGGTGTTTATCGAC
>MU728501.1:130107-146425 GCA_026770625.1 Nicotiana glauca
GACCCAGTGAGTAATAAACATAAATAAAGGCTGAGAATAAGAAATCATGGAAAATACAAGGTAAACTATAACTGGCAGTTTAGAACATCAAATAGTGAAGCAACAAGTCAATGAAATCAGAGTACAGATACGAAGGCAGGTATAACAGATAAAGAACAATGCATGAGATGCAATGCAATGCATATGAAGGTACACTCCGGTACCCATTGCGACATGCAGCCCGAGCCATCCATGTATTTATCATCAACGACGCTCACTGGGGGTGTGTACAGACTTCGGAGCGGCTCCTACAGCCCAAGTGCAATATCAATCCATCTCGTGGCATCAAATCTAGACCCTCAGCCTCATATCAATATCAGTATAATCAACCAGGCTCTCGGCCTCAATATCAATGTAATTAACCAGGCTCTCGGCCTCAATATCAATGTAATACTGCTGCAGCGTGTAGCCCGATCCATGCTCAGTCCAGAAACCATCGTAAGCCCATTGGGCATTTGTAAAACAATGGTTCTCAGCCCAAAAATATCATTTAGAATTATCATTTAAGTTTTCAAATCTTGGGAAGATGGCTGAGTTTGCAAAACAGTATTTAAAACCTTGGACCGAGATCAAATGATATGCATAATATGCGAAAACAGTGATATCAATCCCTGAAGGATTCAACTAATTGGCAAGAATCCCAAATCACGATGATAACAAGTAAATTTCAGTCAAATACACAGTAAGTTCATCAATCGGTACGGACCAAGTAACAATCCCCAATGGTGCTCTACCCAACGCCCGTTATCCGGTGTGCAAGTCACCTCAATATAGTAGTACGATGTTAAATTCCGGGGTTTTAAACCCTTAGGACATCATTTACATCAATTACTCACCTCAAGACGGTCAAAGTCTAGCTCTCTATGTCCTTGCCTGTCAAACGAATCTGCTCAATATCACAACGAATATGTCGAATTATGCTAAAGAGACAATATCCAATCGAAAGAAATCGAAAAATATCAAAACTCATGAATTTGACAAAACCCGTGCCTCGGGCCCACGTCTCGAAACTCAGAAAAATTAACATCCACGGATTCCTTATCTCGCCACGAGCCTAACCACACCAAATTTATGAATTCCCCATATCGTTTTGACCTTCAAATCCTCAAATCTATCCGAGAGGGTTTCTAAGTTTTTCCCCCTTAAATTTATGGATAAATGACAAAACTTGCAATAGATTCGAGTACTATAACCAATATTGAGTTAAGAATACTTACCCCGTTGTTCTCTCAAAAAATCTCCCGAAAAATCGCCTTATCCGAGCTCCAAATCGTCAAAAACGGGAAATGGGAACGAAGTCCCATTACCAGAACTTAACCTCTCTGCCCAGGCCTATTTCCGCTTCCGCGATAAAAATGTCGCTTTTGCAATTTCCGCTTCTGCGGATTTTCTTCCGCTTCTGCGGATTCCCTCATTTCGCCCAGGACCGCATCTGCGGTCCATTATTCCCACAAGCAAGACCGCTTCTGCGGTCTGAACCTCCGCTCCTGTAGAACCTGCCCCCATGCCCATTTTTGCACTTGCGACTTCTCCTTTGCTTCTGCGGAACCGCATTTGCGGTTCAATTTCCGCAGAAGCGAAAATACCAGGTACCAGCAGACCAGGACTTTCACAACTCCAAAAATTCATCCCGATGGCCATCCGGAATCACCCCGAGGCCTCCGGGACCTCAACCAAAAATACCAATACATCCTATACCATTATTCAAACTTGTTCCAATCATAAAAACACGACCAACAACACTAAAACCATCAAATTACATTGAATTAATGCCTAAATTCTTCTAAAACTCCTGAAACATGCATTTGATCAAAACCTGACCAAAATACCTCCAAATCATCTGAAATTTTGCGCACATGTCCCAAATCACCTAACGAAGCTACAGCAACTCTCGGAACTCCATTCCGACTCCCGGATCAAAATTTCACCTATCAACCGGAAATCGCCAAAATACTAACATCACCAATTCAAGCCTAATTCTACACTGGACCTCCAAAAATACTTCCGATCACGCTCCTAAGTCACAAATCACCTTCCAGAGCTAACCAAACAATCAGAATTCACATCCGATCCATCTAACACATAAGTAAACTTCCGGTTGACTTTTCCAAACTAAGTCTTCCTTAAAGAGACTAAGTATCTCATTTCTTATCAAAACCACTCCAAATCGACTCTAACGCACCCAATGCCGATAATGAAACATAAGGAAGCAGAACATGGGAAGAACGGGGTTGTAACTCATGAGACGACGGGTCGGGTCATCACATCCTCCCCAACTTAAACAAACGCTCGTCCTCGAGCGAGTTAAGAAACATACCTGAAGCCTCAAACATGTGAGGATATATGCTCTGCATCTCCCGCTCGGTCTCCTAGGTAGCCTCTTCCACGGGCCGACCTCTCCACTGTACTTCTACTGACGCTATATCTTTTGATCTCAATTTTTGAACTTGTCGACCCAAAATAGCCACTGGCTCCACATCATAAGTTAGATCTTCATTTAACTGCACTGTGCTGAAATTCAAAACATGAGACGGGTCCCCAACATACTTTCGGAGCATAAAAACATGGAATACCGGATGAACGCCCGACACACTGGGTGGAAAAGAAAGTTTATATGCCACCTCTCCAATTCTCCTAAGTACCTCAAAAGGTCCAATAAATCACGGGCTCAACTTCCCGTTCTTTCCAAATCTCATAACACCCTTCATGGGCGAAACCTTCAGCAAGACCTTCTTACCTACCATGTAAGATACATCACAAACCTTCTGGTCTACATAACTCTTATGACACAACTGATTGTACGAAGTCTCTCCTGAATCACTTTCACATTCTCTAAGGCATCCTGAACCAACTCTGTCCCCAATAGTCTAGCCTCGCCGGGCTCAAACCAGCCAACTGGAGATATACACTGTCTCCCATACAAGGCCTCATACGGTGCCATCTAAATACTGGACTGATAGCTGTTGTTGTAGGCAAACTCTGCAAGCGGCAAAAACTCATCCCAAGAACCTCCGAAGTCAATCACACAGGCACGCAACATGTCCTCCAATATCTAAATAGTACGATCGGACTGTCCGTCCTTCTGAGGATGAAATGTTGTGCTCAACTCCACCTGGGTACCCAACTCTCGCTGAAAAGTCCTTCAAAACTGGGAAGTAAACTGAGTACCTCTATCTGAGATAATGGAAACTGGAACACCATGCAACCGCACAATCTCTCGGATAAATATCCCTGCCAACCGCTCCGAAGAATACGTAGTACACACTGGAATGAAGTGCGCGGATTTGGTCAGCCGATCCATAATCACCCAAATAGAATCAAATTTTTTCGATGTTGGAGGAAGACCAATCACAAAAATCCATAGTAACTCTTTCCCACTTCCATTTTGGAATAATCATCCGCTAAAGCTAACCACCCGGTCTCTGATGCTCATATTTCACCTGCTGGCAGTTGAGACACTGAGCTACATAACCTACAATATCTTTCTTCATTCTTCTCCACCAATAGTGTTGTCCCAAGTCCTGATACATCTTTGCGGCACCCGGATGAATAGAATACCGCGAGCTGTGGGCCTCCTCAAGAATCAACTCTCTAAGCCCATCTACATTGGGCAAACAAATCCAACCCCGCATCCTCAATACTCCATCATCACCAAGGGTCACATCTCTGGCATCATCATGCTGAACTCTGTCCTTAAGGACAAGCAAATGCGGGTCATCATACTGGTGTTCTCTGATGCGATCATATAAGGAAGACCGAGAAACCACACAAGCCAACACCCGACTGGGCTCAGAAATGTCTAGTCTCACAAACTGATTAGCCAAGGCTTGAACATCAACTGCAAAGGGCCTCTTCCCAACTAGAATGTACTCCAAACTCCCCATACTGACTGTCTTTCTGCTCAAAGCATTGGCCACTACATTGGCCTTTCCCGGATGATATAGAATAGTTATATCATAATCTTTTAGCAACTCAAGCCACCTCCGCTGCCTCAAATTAAGGTCTTTCTGCTTAAACAAATGCTAAAGACTGCGATGATCAGTGAATACCTCACACGACACGCCATATAAATAGTGCCTCCAAATCTTTAAAGCATGAACTATAGCAGCCAACTCTAAGTCATGAACGGGGTAGTTCTTCTTATGGGGCTTTAACTAACGAGAAGCATAAGTAATAACTCTACCCTTCTGCATCAACACACAGCCAATCCCAATTATCAAAGCATCACAATATATGGTATATGAACTTGTAGCTGATGGTAAAACCAACACTGGAGTTGTGGTCAAAACTGTCTTGGCCTTTTGAAAGCTCTCCGCACACTCGTCTGACCATACAGATGGAGCACCTTTCTGAGACAACTTGGTAAAAGGCGACGCAATGGATGAAAATCCCTGAACAAACCGGCGATAATAGCCTGCTAGCCCAAGAAAAATCCAGATCTCTGTGGCTGAGGACAGTCTAGACCAGCTCTGAACTGCTTCTATCTTCTTTGGATCAACCTGAATACCCTCGCCGGACACTATATGTCCCAAGAATGCCACAGAACTTAGCCAAAACTCACACTTGGAGAATTTTTCATAAAGCTTCTCCTCCCTCAATCTCTGCAACACTACCCGCAAATGCTTGGCGTGCTCCTCCTGGCTACGCGAGTATACCAGAATATCATCAATGAATAAAATAACAAATGAACCTAGATAAGGCCGAAATACACTATTCATCAAATGCATGAACACTGTTGGGGCATTGGTTAGCCCGAAAAACATAACCAGAAACTCATAGTGACCATATCAAGTCTTGAAAGCAGTCTTAAGAATATCCGACTACCTGATCTTCAAGTGGTGATAACCTAACGAAGATAAATCTTAGAAAATACCCTCGCTCCCTGAAGCTGATCAAATAAGTCATCAATATGAGGCAAAGGATACTTGTTCTTCACTATTACTTTATTTAATTGCTTTTAATCAATGCACATTCTCATTGTGCCATCTTTCTTTTTCACAAACTGAACTGGCGTACCCCACGATGACACACTAGGCCGAATGAACCCCTTATCTAGGAGTTCCTGAAGTTGCTCCTTCAATTCTTTCAACTCTGCTGGTGCCATACGATATGGCAGAATAGAAATGGGTTGGGTGTACGGCACCAAGTCAATGCCAAAATCAATATCCCTGTCCGGCGGCATGCCTGGCAAGTCTGCAGGAAATACATCAGGAAAATCCCTCACAGCTGCGGCAGAATCAATACTAGGAGTCTCAACTCCAACATCTCGCACAAAAACTAGATATGATAGACAACCCTTCCCAACCATACACTGGGCTTTCAAGAAGAAAATTACTCTACTAGGGACATAATCAGTCATACCACGCCACTTGATCCTCGGAACACCCGGAATAGCCAAAGTGACTGTCTTAGCATGACAGTTTAGAATAGCATGACACGGAGATAGCCAATCCATGCCCAGAATAACATTAAAATCTACCATGCTCAACAGCAATAAATCAACTCGGGCTTCCAGACCCCCAATAGTCACAATACAAGACCGATACACATGGTCTACAATAATAGTATTGCCCACCGGGGTAGATACATGCACAGGTAAAGCAAGACACCCTTGGGTCGTACCCAAATGATGAGAAACATATGAGGACACATAAGAATAGGTGGATCCGGGATCAAATAAGATAGAGGCATCTATGTGGCAGACTGAGATAATACCTGTGATAGCAACATCTGACGCAATGGCATATGTCCTGCCTGGAATGGCATAAAATCGGGCCTGGCCACCGCCTGATCGGCCTCCACCTCTGGGGCAACCTCTGGCTACCTGGCCTCCACCCCTAGCTGGCTGGGGGGGTGTTGAAGAAACTGGAGCAGAAGACGAGGGCTAGTCCCTCTGTTGAAACTGACCACCACGAAGTCGAGGACACTACCTCTTTATATGACCAAACTCTTCGCACTCGTAGTAACTATCAGGTGTTGGAGAAGGGAACTGGAGGGAACCCCTCGTAGCAGAATGACCAGCCGATGCACTCGGCGCAGATGAACCCTGAACTGAAGGGGCATAAGATGAGCTCTGAGCTGGGAGAGCGTTAAGTAAAGACTGGCCCTGCTGAAACCCCTGATGACCATAGTCTGTAGATGTCGTACTATACTCTAGATGAGCTGACTGAGGAGGTCTGAAGGGACGACCTCTACCATACTGGAACCTGCCCCTAGACGGAGCACCATTGAAACTGCTTGAACATCGAGGCCTCTTGGCCTCTCTCTCCTCTCACTCTCTGCGGCGAACTGTCTCAATATCACGAGCAATGTCAACCACCTCCTCGAACAAAGCACCCAATACTCTCTCTCTAGTTATCAAAATGCGGAGAGAGCAGTTAAGACCATCTACGAATCTTCGGATCCTCTCACGATCCGTCGGGATCATCCAAGTAGCATGACGAGCAAACTGTGAAAATCTCATCTCATATCGGGTCACTGACATGTCTCCCTGAGTCAACCACTCAAACTGTCTACGCAACTCCTCCCTGCGGGACTAAGGTACATACTTCTCCAAAAATAGAGTGGAGAATTGCTGCCAAGTAAGGGGCGCTGCACCAACAGGTCTACGCCTCTCAAAATCTTCCCACCGGGTAAATATAGCTCCCTAGAACTGAAATGTAGTAAAAGACACACCACTCGACTCCAAAATCCCTACGGTGCGAAGCATACACTAGCACTTGTCAAGATAACCCTAGGCATCCTCGCCCTCAGCACCACTAAATGTCGGAGGATGGAGCCTACCAAATCTATTGAGACGATGCTGCTCATCATCTGGCATAGCTGGAACCACGAAGTTCTGAACTGGTGCAACCGGTTGAGCTAGAACTGCTTCCGGTGTCTGCAATCCCTGCACAACCTGCTCAATTGTGCGATTAACAGGAGTCTGGGTGCCTTCTCTGGCTTGTGAAGTAGCTGCGGCTATAGTGGCTGAGACCGCCTGAGCAGACCAATGCAAACTGTCAAAATCTGAGCCAAGGTCTACTGAAGACCCTGAATCACAATAGGCATAGCTGGTGCTTGAACTGGTACAGTTGCTGGAGCCTGATCTGGAACTAGGGCAGCTGGTAAATTAACAGGTGCTGCCCACGCTACTCTACCTCTGCCACACCCATGACCGCGTCCACGGCCTCTAGTAGCATAAGTGGGTGGCACTGGTGGTCGTCCACCTTGTCAAGTTGCATGAGTCCTCACCATTCGCGAAAGAATAGAATGATAGAAATTTTAGTGTTCGGATCAACAAAGTCGCACGACAAGAATTTCAAGAATATGAAGTTTTCCTAAAGGTTCTGCAGCCTCTCGAGGATAAATACAGACGTCTCCATGCCGATCCGCGAGACTCTACTAAACCAACTCATAACTTGCGAGACCAATTAACCTAGGATTTAATACCAACTTGTCACGGCCCCAAACCCGATCGTGATGGGGCCTAACACACTGCTAGGCAAGCCCAACCATTCAACCACATTATCCCAAATTCTTAATCAGATTATAGATAAATAACACAGGGAATCACTAAGTCATTACTTTCAAGTTTATAAATAATAAAATCTGCGGAAGTTCAGTTAAAATACTACACCATAGCCCAATAGAATCAGGTGTCACGATTATGAGCCTCTAATAAAGAATATCCACCTATTACAAAACTATCTAGAAGAAACAAAATGCAGAATAAAATATAGGGATAGAGGGGAGAGATCAAGGCTGCGAACAAAATGCAGCTACCTCGATACTCCCGGATACTGCTGCTCAGCTAAACAAATCCTCACTCAGCCTGTAGTGTACTTGGATCTGCACACAAGTTGTAGGGAGTAATGTGAGCACTCCGACCCAGTGAGTAATAAACATAAATAAAGGCTGAGAATAAGAAATCATGGAAAATACAAGGTAAACTATAACTGGCAGTTTAGAACATCAAATAATGAAACAACAAGTCAATGAAATCAGAGTACAGATACGAAGGCAGGTATAACAGATAAAGAACAATGCATGATATGCAATGCAATGCATATGACGGTACACTCTGGTACCCACTGCGGCGTGCAGCCCGAGCCATCCATGGATTTATCATCGACGGCGCTCATTGGGGGTGTGCACAGACTTTGGAGGGGCTCCTACAGCCCAAGCGCAATATCAAGCCATCTCGTGGCATCAATTCTAGGACCTCGGCCTCATATCAATATCAGTATAATCAACCAGGCTCTTTACCTCAATATCAATGTAATCAACCACGCTTTCGACCTCAATTTCAATGTAATACTACTGTGGCGCACAGCCCGATCCATGCTAAGTCCCGAAACCATCGTAAGCCCCTTGGGAATTTGTAAAACAGTGGTTCTCAACCCAAAAATATCATTTATAATTATCATTTAAGTTTTCAAATCTTAGGAAGATGGTTGAGTTTGCAAAACAGTATTTAAAACCTTGGACTGAGATCAAATGATATGCATAATATGCGAAAACAGTGATATCAAACCCTGAAGGATTCAAAGAATTGGCAAGAATCCCAAATCACGATGATAACAAGTAAATTTTAGTCAAATACACAGTAAGTTCATCAATCGGGATGGACCAAGTCACAATCCCCAATGGTGCTCTACCCCACGCCCGTTATTCGGCGTGCAAGTCACCTTAATATAGCGTTACGATGTGAAATTCCGGGGTTTCAAACCCTCAAGACATCATTTACATCAATTAATCACCTCAAGACGGTCAAAGTCTATCTCGATATGCCCTTGCCTCTCAAATTAGCCTCCCCGTTCGACGAATCTGCTCAAAATCACAACAAATATGTCGTATTATGCTAAAGAGACAATATCCAATCGAAAGAAATCGAAAAATATCAAAATTCATGAATTTGACAAAACTCGAGGCCCGGGCCCACGTCTCAAAACTCAAAAAAGTTAACATCCACGGATTCCTTATCTTGCCACGAGTCTAACCACACCAAATTTATAAATTTCCCATATCATTTTGACCTTCAAATCCTCAAATATATCCAAGAGGGTTTCTAAGTTTCCCCCCCTAAATTCATGTATAAATGACAAAATTTGCAATAGATTCGAGTAATCCAAAATTGAGTTAAGAATACTTACCCCGTTGTTCTCTCCAAAAATCTCCCAAAAATCGCCTTCTCCGAGCTCCAAACTGTCAAAAATGGGAAACGGGAAATGGGAACGAAGTCCCATTTCCAAAACTTAACCTCTCTGCCCAGGCCTATTTTCGCTTCCGCAATAAAAATGTTGCTTCTGCGAATTCCACTTTTGCGGATTTTCTTCCGCTTCTGCAGATTCCCTCATTTCGCCCAGGACTGCTTCTGCGGTCCATTGTTCGCACAAGCGAGACCGCTTCTGCGGAACCTGCCTCCGGGCCCATTTTTGCACCTGTGACTTCTCCTTTGCTTCTGTGGAATCGCATCTGCGGTCTGATTTCCACAGAAGCGAAACTACCAGATACCAGCAGACCAGGACTTTCACAACTCCAAAAATTCATCCCGATGGCTATCCGGAATCACCCCGAGGCCCCCGGGACCTCAACCAAAAATACCAATACATCCTATAACGTTATTCAAACTTGATACAATAATAAAAACACATCCAACTACACTAAAACCATCAAATTACATCGCATTCAAGCCTAAATTCTTCTAAAACATTCAAAATACACATTTGATCAAAACCCGACCAAAATACCTCCGAATCATCTAAAATTTTTCACACACATCCCAAATCACCTAACAAAGCTAGAAAAACTCTCGGAACTCCATTCCGACTCCCGGATCAAGATTTCACCTATCAACACGAAATCGCCAAAATACTAACTTCGCCAATTCAAGCCTAATTCTACACCGGACCTCCAAAAATACTTCCGATCATGCTCCTAAGTCACAAATAACCTTCTGGAGCTAACCAAACCATCATAATTCACATCCGATCCCTCTAACACACAAGTCAACTTCCAATTGACTTTTCCAAACTAAGCCTTTCTTAAAGAGACTAAGTGTCTCATTTCTTATCAAAACCACTCCAAATCGACTCTAACACACCCAATGCCGATAATGAAACATAAGGAAGTATAAAATGGTAAGAACAGGGTGGTAACTCAAGAGATGACAGGTGGGGTCGTCATAAGATCATTCAGGATAGGCTTCGTTCAGCTGAGTCTAGGCAAAAGAGCGATGCAGATTGTAAGGTTCGAGATGTAGCTTTCATGGTTTGTGAGCGGGTATTGCTCCGAGTGTCACCTATGAAGGGCGTGATGAGGTTTGTGAAGAAGGTTAAGCTTAGCCCTAGGTTCATTGGTCCGTTTGAGATTCTCGATCAAGTGGGAGAGGTAGCCTATAGACTTGCAATGCCGCCTAGGTTATAAGCCGTGCATCTAGTTTTCCATGTATCCATGCTTCATAGGTATCACGGTGATCCAACCCACGTGTTAGATTTCAGCACAGTCCAGATGGACAAGGACTTGTCTTATAAGGAGGAGCCGATAGCTATTCTAGACCAGCAAGTTCGTCAGTTGAGATCCAAGAGTTTTCCTTCTGTTTGTGCTCAGTGGAGAGGTCAGCCTCCTAAGGCATCGACCTGGGAGTCCGATTCTAATATGCGGAGTCATTATCCTCATCTTTTCACCGACTCGGGTACTTCTTTCTTTTGTCCGTTTGAGGACGAATGATTGTTTTAGAGGTGGAGAATGTGACGACCCAAAAGGTCATCACCTATTTTTCTTATTCACTCCATGCTTCCGAGACCTTGAAAACCTCATTTTTTTTGACACCTCAAATTGCGTGCGCAGTCTGGGCGCGTAGCTGGAAAACCTAAATCTAAAATTCTGTAAAAAAATGCTAAAATTTGGTATTAAAATGAATATGTTTGACGTTGGTCAACATTTTGGGTAAACGGACCCGGACACATGATTTGACGGTCCCAGAGGTCCGTAGAAAAATATGGGACTCGGGCGTATGCCCGGAATCAAATTCCAAGGTTCCAAGCCCGAGAAATGAATTTTTGAGTAAAATTGTTTTTTTGAAATTATTAAGGAAATTGGAAATGAAATTTGATTAAAAGACTGTGGTATCGGGCCCGTATTTTGGTTCCGGCACCGAGTACAACTCTTATATATGGTTTAAGCATTTTCTATAAAATTTGGTTGAAAACGGACGTCATTTGACGTGTTTCGAAATTAAAATGGAAATTTGATGTTTTATGAAAACTTGGAAGAAAATTATGAATTTTGAGGTTTAATTCGATGTATATGATGTTATTTTGGCGATTTAATCGCACGGATAAGTCCGTAGGATATTTTTGAGGTTGTGTGCATATTTGGTTTGGAGCCCCGAGGGCTCGGGTGAGTTTTGTATAGGCGTTGGAGTGCATTTTTGAACTATGAAAAATCTGGTGTGAACAGGCCTGCAGGCTTCGCATTTCGCAAATGCAAAGGCTGGTTCGCAAATACGAAACCAGCCCAGGCCTGCCTAGGATCACAAATGCGAAGGTCTCCTGTAAGGCCTGGCTTCACAAATGCGAAGCAGAGTTCGCAATTCCCATAAATTGGTCGAGGTTCGCAATTGCGACATCTGCAACCTTCATTTTTTTTATACTTAGTCGATTTTAAGACACTTTTCACCCAATTTTCAAAACACAACTCCCTTGGGCGATTTTTCAAGAACAAGTTCATTCCAAATCACTTGTATGTCGATTTTTACTCAATTCTTTCAATCATTAGCATCATTTAACATGTTTCTCACCTAAAATCAATGAGTTTCATGGGTGAAATTAGGGGTTTTGGGTAGAGCCTAGGTTTTCTAAAAATTGGCGATTTGGACCTCAATTTGAGGTCCGATTTCAAAACAAATTACATATTTGAGTTTGTGGGGGAATGGGTAACCGGGTTTTAGTTCGAACCTCTGGTTTTGACCACGTGGGCCAGGGGCAATTTTGGTATTTTTGGGAAAATTTATTTTTATGCATTCAAATTGATTCATTTATTGTTTATTAAAGTAATTAAATAATTTGTGGCTAGATTTATGCAGATTGGAGGTGGAATCACGGGGTAAAGACATAGTTGAGGCTTGAGTTGAGTTCAAGGCTTTGAGGTAAGTGTTTGGTTTAACCCTAGCTTGAGGGAATAGGAGTTAAGTCTTATTTACTACTTGCTAAGTGTCAAGTGCGATGTATAGGCATGGTGACGAGTATCTATACATTGGTATCTAGCATGACCGTGAGTCCTTAATTGCGAATAGTTGGGATTTTATTATATCTTCCATGCTTAATTGATGGCCTCTATGTGTTGTAAAGATCTTGTGAAAGAAATTGTGACATTTGAAATTCGTGGAGCGTTGGCTCGAGTTGAAATACAATTGTGAAGTTATATGAGACAAGTAAATCTTTGGAGCATTGGCGCGAGTGATAATGTGAACTATGAGATGAAATTGAACGAAAGGTAAAGAGTTAATGATTTGTTCCCTTGCCGGGACGTTGTTGATTATTGAATATTTTCCCTTACCGGGACATTGAGATTGTTGATGTTGTACCCTTGTCGGGTTTTTAATTGCTTGTTTGTGTTCCCTTGCCGGGATTTCCATTATTGTTTATTTTCCCCTTGCCCTTATTTGTGATTGTTTTTTGGGTGAGGAAGAGTGTTAAAGCACGAAGGGTGATGCCGTGCATTGTTTGTTTATGGTAAGGAAAGAGTGTAAAGCACAAAGGGTTATGTCGTGCAATGTTCGCTTATTATGCGAAAAGATTGTTAAAGCACGAAGGGTGATATCGTGCCACACGATGTACCATTCTGTGCCAATTCTATTGATATATGTGAGGAATGAGAGTAAAAGCACGAAGGGTGATGTCGTGCACATGTTATTGCTTGGTGAGTATGAGAGTAAGAGAACAAAGGGTGATGCTGTGCACTTGTTGATTTCTGTTTCATTACATACTATTGAGTTGTGTTGTTTTTCTTTGTTACTGGACGACTCTTATTTGAAAATTTTTATACTCCCCACAGCATGCTTCTCCTCCCATATTGGTTATCTGTTTTGTATTTCGATTCCGCTGTATATATATGAAACTGCACAGGTTTATGTGGTAGTCTGCTCTAGCCTCGTCACTGCTTCGCCGGGGTTAGGCTAGACACTTACCATCACATGGGGTCGGTTCTGCTGATACTACACTCTGTACTATTTCGCACAGATCCAGGTTTCGAGCAGCAGCAGCATTAGTGCGGGAGCAGGACTTCAGTCCAGCGAGACCCGAGGTAGCCTTGCAGGCGTCCGCTGGCCCGGCGTCTCCCTTATCCTCTCTTTTAGTCTGTTATCTCATTATGTTCGAGAAAAACAATTTATGTTTCCTTTCAGACATTGTATTCAGTATTCTTAGCAGTTCGTGAGTACAGTGACACCAGTCTTGGGTAGAGGATTGTTGAACTTTCCACTTTGCTATTCAGATTTATTTAATGCTAAGACTTCCGCTTATCATTGTTGATTTTTATTGTTTATATATTATTGCCGAAAAATCGTTAAAAGGATTTGTATAAAAGTAATCAAGTTTGGCTTGCCTAGCTTCTACAAGTAGGCGTCATCACGACTTTCGAGTGTGGGAAATCCGGGTCGTGACAGAGATCTCACTATTGGATATTATGCGTCGTGCAAGCAGAAGTTTTTAGTGTTGTTTGACATGTTAGTTTGATTTAGGAAAATGTTGAATTATATGGTGATATTTCTCCTTTTTTGGTGTGCTCTTTTGTAGCATGTATTTTGAAGTTGACATTCATGCTTTTGATTATTATGGATTTGCAATATTGCAATTATAACATATTAGGGCTTAAAGTAGTAAATTTTTATGCAACTACGGCGGTTCGGAATAAGCAAACACAAAAAGCGGTATTAAACCAGATTATAATATAGCGGTTTTCTAATGTCATTACGACGGTTTGCTGGAACCACTCATAATATAATTTTGGCGGACGGGATTATGGGGCTTTCAAAAGCCGCCGTTAATGTGTATTACGACTGTTCAGGACGGCCATTATATATAGAAATAACCTCAATAATAACTTGGTTTTCTTGTAGTGCTCTCACTAGCCAGTTTCGGAAATACCTACGTCGTCGATGTACAGTCTACAGATGTGTGTGTATTTACACAAACACACATTGACACTCTAGTATATATCGTCTACTAGACTCTCACGTGCTTGGTTGATTTTACAGTCGAAAATAACATAAACATAGCAAACATTCTACACAAGTTAATATGCTCTTTTATTATAAAAAATAGCAGCTTGATGAAATCCTCCCAATACTACAAAACCTTCAACTCAATACTGTCACACCTCCTTTTGGCGCTACCGCACCCCGCGAAGGGCGTGGTAAAGGGAGTTTTTTCCAATTAAAGGACAATCGAACGGGATTTATTAAGATTCAGAGTCGCCACTTGGAAGATTTATGGTGTCCCAAGTCACCGGTTGAATCCCGAATCGAGGAAAGGTTTGACTCTATTTAACGGTCTGCGAACCAGAAATCCGGATAAGGAATTCTGTTAACCCGGGAGAAGGTGTTAGGCATTCCCGAGTTCCGTGGTTCTAGCACGGTCTCTCAACTGTTATATTTGGCTAAATTATCTGATTTTTATACATGCTCTAACTTATGTGCAAATTTTAATTTTTAACCCCCTTTTATTATTTTTAACAAAGACTTGCAACGCCGTGAAAATGTATTTCGGACCACACCGTACCAGTACGCCTGTGCCTTTAACACACTTTGAAGCTATCAATACTGAGCATCTACCAGCTCAATACAGATTAACACAAAAAGGAAACAGGCTGGTAATTATACAGGAGTAAACAAAAATGCCTATTATCATGCCTCCTTAGTTTTTTTCAAACAATTTTAATTGACGACCTTATTTAGTCGATTGTATATACACACGAGTAACAAACCAAACAGTCACATAGAACCTACAGGGTAATCCATGCTTTGGACCAAACAAGTGATTTATCAAATCAACCATATAGTTCATATCCGACTCGACTATGACCAGAAGAAAAATTGACCAAATAAAAGGTCTTGGTTGGAGATGAGCAGAATAGTTAACTACGAAAAATTGAAAAACAGACTAACACTAAAATAAACAAGTAAGCAAATATTAACAAAACAGAACAGAGGAAGGGGAAATACCTCAGGAACTCAGAAAAACTCGCACTTGACTTGAACTCGAACCTCTTCTTTTCGAGGCAAAACGGACCTTAATCAGGGTATCCTCAGTTGAGAATACCCGGATTAAGGTCCATTAGACCTCGAACATCTATCGAATTCGATTGAAATCCAACTTGGGATTTTCTAGGGTTCATACAGACGATTTGAGGTTCGGAGTTTTCCGGTTAGATTCGAACCAAACCAAGCTTGGTTTGGTTATGAGGAAGGCCAGGGGAGTAACTAGTATGAATTTGGGCTTGGTTGGGGTAGGTCGGTTTTCTGCTCGAATCTTCAAATTAATATTCGAGACGATGCAGGTTGATTCGAGATTAACGGTTCATGGATTTGGATTCAGGGTGGTTGAGAGGTCCTAGGGTGTTAAGGTGGTGGTCATTGGCATCGTTGCCGCCGGGTTTACGGCAAAGGGGAAGGGTGGCGGCTAAGCTAGGGTTCTTGGAGGTCTGGGTTCCGTCTCTGATGTTAGAGACGATAAGACGAGAGACAGAGTGAGGGGGGAAGGGGTCTGGTTCGTGGGCGTGGGGTGTGAGGGTAGTGTTATATAGGGAATAGAAGATGGGATCCTGGCCGTTGGATCAAGTGAGATTGATGGCCAAGATCTCTTGCCAGGGGACGAACGACGTCATCTCATTTAAATGAGACTAGGTCGGTCTCAGAGGTGAACGGGTCGAAATGAAACGGGTTGCAAGGGGAGCCTGGGACCGTTGGATCAATGGAGATGAACGGCCCCGATGAACATGCATGAAACGACAACGTTTCAATTTAATAGGGGTTGAACTTGGACCGTTTGATCAGGTGAGATCAACTGTCGAGATGGAGGTCCTGGGGGACGACGTCGTTTTGACGTCCCTGAGACCAGGTCCCTATGGACTGGGCCAAACGTTGGTTTGGGGCCTGGTTTCTTTGCGTTTTTAGCTATTTTTCTAGTTTTCTTGACTAGCCACCACTAAATTAAACACACTCTATCAAATTAAAAGAAATGAAATCACACACCTATTAATTAACACACAAATAATTAATGCAAATTACACATTTTAA